>JAHKKF010525622.1:0-35658 GCA_019740295.1 Labeo calbasu | reverse complement strand
CTCATGAAGTGACTCTCAGACTCTCATGTATTTATGTCCTCATTTAGTGAAACGGCAGACGCTGAAATCACTGCGAGCGTCACGCGCATCAGTATTACGTGTAAAGAAACCGCGCGTCCGCCCCGTTCATTCATAAAAAGACACGCAGAACGTGCAGGATTCATATTTAAATAGTCTTTTGCGGCATAATATTTACAGACACTAGTCCATATCGCGACTTGATTTAAGTGTAATGACCAACTTTTGATTCATTCATTCAAACTTTGACAAATTCAGTGGAAATCATACGGCTATACAAAAAAAAAAAAAAAAAAAAACAACATTCGGGGCTGGAGCAAAAACATTCGGGGCTGCAGCCCCGAATGATTAGCCCTAGCGACGCCCCTGCTCCATGCTATGAAAGCCAATGGCTGCCGTCAACTGTTAGGGTATCAACATTCTTCAAAATATCTTCTTTTGCGTTCATCAGAAGAAAGAAATTCATACAGGTTTAGAATAATTTGAGGGTGACTAAATGATATATTCATTTTTGGGTGAATAGAAAACATTTTTTTTATATATATAACTCTTTATATAAAAGAATTATTATATCTAAAACATATAGTGAATTGTTTTGATGTCATCAGACCCCTTACAGGATGTAGGTTTCACTTTCCTGCCTTGCCCTGAGAGAATAACCGATCTTGTAAAAATCAGATTGGCCTTGATTCTGAGTGAGTTTTCATCCTTGCATATTAATAATACATTTCAGATGAATGACATGAAGCTGTCAGGCAGTAAGCGTGTGTTTTCCACAGGGCAGCCCATCAGTGAGCTTTATTCATCATATGAGCTGTGGCTACGTGGTCAAAGTAAGCCTCTCTTGAATCAGGGCGAGCCCCTCTGTCTTCCTCATTTCCCTCGTTTCAAGTTTTGTGGAAGCAGGAGAGGAGGTGAGCATAGAAATTTGTTCCTTACCTTTGACAATTTTAGTAATAAATAAATTGCAATATGCCATTATCGGGAATGACATGTTACGTTTTGATTTCTCCAGAAATCATCACCGTTGAGTCATCTTTTAGGTCAAAAATAGATATCCCTCTCAAGGTCTGGTTTGTTTATTCCATTTAAACATCTAGGCTTTAAATCACTGTTGATCCATATGTTTGACGTGTGTTTTTTCACAGGCCAATTTTGATCTTAAACTACATGCAACAAATCAAGATGGCTTCCTGATTGCCTGTGTGAATGCAACTCTCAGCTTTCATTGATCCTTTAAGACCTGAGGACCTGTAATATGTACTATGTTATGTTAATGTATTACGTAGTGTTGAACTTGATGTTACTCTACTGCATTTGGGACACTGTGTTTCTTCATTTGTAGGAACTGAACTGAGTGAATGTCAGCATGTGTTCAGGATTTTGTATTTTTTTTGCCCTGGTCCCAGATTTTTATTGGGACCATAAAAATAAAAGAAAAGAAAAAGAAAGAATCATTACATGGTAAAAACCATGTTTATCCAAAAAATGAAGTGTAATTATTTTTGGGGAAATTAGTTTAGCATTTGAAAAAAAAATGCCACAGTTCCAGTTTTGCCACAAATAATTATTTTTTTATTTTTTTCCAACGTTATTGTGAATACTACAGAGTACGGAGCCACTAAGGAGAATGTGAGATAGGAGGGAAAATGCATTTGCGCTTTCACTTAATTGTTGCATTTCTCCAAAAAATGTTGCATTTGCTCGCATGAACGCAAATAGCAAATAATAAGAGGTGTTGAAGGAAAGCTATATTTGAGTGCTTTTGCCAGCAAACTAATTTAGGGAGAATGCCAGTGTTTTGTGAGAGAATGCAAAAGCACTTACACTACCTGTCAAGTTTTTTAAACAGTAAAATGTTTAATATATATATATATATATATATATTTATCTTTTCTACTCACTAAGCCTGCATTTATTTGATCCAAAATACAACAAAAGCAGTAATATTGTGAAATATTTTCTATTTTCATTTATCAGAACATTTATCAACATTTATCAGAAATAAAAATATTTGGTAACAGTATACACCATTCAAAAGCTTGGAATCAGTATATATATATATATATATATATATATATATATATATATATAGAAATGTATACGTTTATTTAGCAAGGATGCTTTAACTTGATCAGAAGTGATGATAAAGACATTTATAATGTTACAAAAGATTTCTATTTCAGATAAATGCTGTTTTCTGAGCTTTCTGTCCATCAAAGAAACTTGAAAAAATCTACTCGGCTGTTTTCAGCATAATAATAGTAATAATTAATGTTTTTTGAGCAGCAAATCAGAATATTAGAATGATTTCTGAAGGATCGTGTGACTGGAGTAATTCAGTAAATTCAGCTTTGAAATCGCAGGAATAAATTACATTTTAAAATATATTCAGATAGAAAGCAGTTATTTTAAACAGTAAAAAATATTTCACAATTTTACTGTTTTTGCTGTACTGCTGCAGCATAACTAAATGCAGGCTTGTTGAGCAGAAGAGACTTCTTTTTAAAAAACATTAAAAATCTTCTATATTTTTCCTATCACAATTTATTTTCTATCACCATGTCCCTTTTAGGGCTCTGTGTGATCTGTGAATAAAACATCAAGGTAAATATCACATACCATATATTTATTATATTTTATTTTCAAGTTGTAATTTCATCAAATTATTGAAAAATAAAAATAATAATAATTTATTTTTACATTTTTTTAGAATATCTAAAATGCTAGCTATAAATTAACCATAGCACGATTAAAGAATTAGTCGTTCTATTCCACAGATGTTAAAGATTTCCATCACAGAGTGCTGTTAAACACAATGCATGATTTGAACTGACACTGCATCCGAAATTTTTCTGACTTTCCAGAAAAATAACAGAAACAGGAGACAGATTGTGCAATGTATGTATACGGCCCAAAATCACATATTGGCTGAGAATGATTTATAGTCACTCATATATAAATACAGTTGAAACGTTAAACAATCAACTCGAGCAGCATGGGTAGCAATATAAAATAAATCTAAAACAATAACTAAATATTCGTAAACAGGTTTAAGTCTTTTAAGTCTCTTACTCATCAGTAGCGCTTTACCGTTTTTTTTTTTTTTTTATGCATATTGTTTACAAATATCAACAGTTTAAGGGTCATTTTTGTCAGGAATTCACAGCTGGGTTATTATTTAACTGTGAAACTGAAACTAAAAAAATATATATATATATTTAAAGGGACAGTTCACCCAAAAATCCTGTCATCATTTACTCACCCTCAAGTTGTTCCAAACCTGTATAAGTTGAGTTTCTTTCTTATGTTGAACACAAAAGAAGATATTTGGCAACCAAACAGTTGCTGGCTGGTACTTTTTGTCCCCCATACTATGAAAGCCAATGGCTGCCGTCAACTGTTAGGTTATCAACATTCTTCAAAATATCTTCTTTTGCGTTCATCAGAAGAAAGAAATTCATACAGGTTTGGAATACCTTCAGGGTGACTAAATGATATATTTATTTTTGGTTTAACTTGATGTACTAAAATACAACTAAATATATATATATATATATATATATATATATATAAACTGGAATATATAAAATGGCAAAAACTACTACAACTAAAAAAAAGAATGACAAAAACACACCACAAAATTACTAATGTTACTAATTTCAAATGAAACAAAATGTAAAAATGAAATGATCCTGGACCACAAAACCAGTCATAAGGGTAATTTTTATTAAATTGAGATTTATACATCATCTGAAATCTGAATAAATAAACATTTCATTGATGTATGGTTTGTAAGGATAGGACAATATTTGAAACTATTTTCAAACTATTTGAGAATCTGAGGGTGCAAAAAAAAAGAAAATATTGAGAAAATCGCCTATAAAGTTGTCCAAATAAAGTTCTTATGCATATTACTAATCAAAAATTAAGTTCTGATTTATTTACAGTAGGAAATTCACAAAATATCTTCATGGAACATGATCTTTATTTAATATCTTAATGATTTTTGGCATAAAACAAAAACCGATCATTTTAACCCATACAATGTAATGTTGGCTATAAATGCTACAAATATACCCGTACTTTGGACTGGTTTTGTGGTCCAGGGTTTGATTTTGATTAAAAATATTAATAATAGTATTGACAATAATATAACAGCATATCAGTGATACTAAAATAACACTGCTTCAGACACTAAAGTAGTCTTGGAGTGTGAATGTTACACAGCGCAATCCTGACTGTCACCAATAGATGGCGCCATTAACTCTTCTGATCAGTCCGCTGTGCGCCATGTTCCGCCGCTTCACTCCCATCCTCTCACACCTTCCGAGAATCAAACAGCTGCAATGGAACGAATTGATGTCCTATTAAAAAAAACCCTTATTAGATTTAGTCACAGAAATGTATAGAAACAAAGTTAACGTAAAGGCCTACCGAATGAAGAAAAGTAAAGTTTTTTTCAATTGCACAAGATATTAGACACCATTTTTAACTGCAAACAACACAGACTACACAGTTTTTGCCCATTCATAATGACAACACACACATTCATCACATACCTTCCATTCAGTTGGAGTGATGAGACCTGATAATCTGGAGATATACAGTCCTAATGTACACATGAAAAATTCAACAGGCAGATCTGGTTGAGGTGTCCGTAGTGTCTTCTCACGTCCTCAGAGATTACATCTGCCTCCTTCCTTTTTTCAAATACATTTACTCATTTCACTTCATACAGACTAAAACTTCCATCACAAAACCCCCAGGAAAGCATTGCATAATCATGAGCTATACATCACATGGTCACTTCAGTGTTTTACACAGTAAACACTTCACTTTCTGAGAAAATGAAAATGTAAACGTAGCACATTTCGGGAAATTCAATTCTATGCTTGATGATTCATAATACAGTGTGAGGCTTTTGTCGTATGTGGTCAAAGCTAGCGTTATCAGACAACTTTAGAAAGCTCAAAAAGTTTTGAGCCATTTAAAGACACTAGCCATCTAACATGAAATGCTTTTTGAACGTTCTGACAAGTTATAAACAAATGTTCTTCCAATAAAATGAACAGAACGTTAATTCACAGTTGTCTGGTTTTTAATAATGTTCTCAAAATGTTAGCACAAAAATATTTATAGTTTTACTTGGATGTTGTTCATCTAATGTTTTTATTTTTAAATGTTACTTGTTTCAGAATGTTCAAAGAACATTCAAAAGTAACATTCTCATAATGTATAAAATGGAATGTTTCATTAACGTTCATATAAGAAAAGTTTTTAAAACCTTTAAAGAAATAGATGTTTTGAACGTTTAGGGAACATTTCAGAAATAACATTTTCATAACTTAATAGGAATGTTGGTAAAATATTCTTATATTACATTTTAGCTAGGTAGGCATTTGAACAACTGGTAAGCATATGTTTAGTAAGTATAATATAGTTTGCTATATTAACAGGATCAATAACTTTGTAAAGGACAGTTAAAGCATGTTATTTTTATCTATGTTACAATAAGGAAGAACCACGGCTGTTTCTATGGCCGATAAATGCACAAACATGAACATATATCCTCAGTACATGATTAATGTTATTTATTAATAAACAAATAACTGAATTAATTCCTCAGGCTCTCAGTAACCAAATACAGCAACATAAAGGGAGCAGCAGGACAAACGACTGTCAGCCAAGAATCATCCATCACCATGGGAAACCTGTTTTTTCACTTCTTCTCCAACCACCCGTATCTTTGAAGAAGCTAGAGAAGAGTCTGCTGGAACCGACAAATGCAACCTATTCAATGCATTAGCATATGCTTATTTAAAAACTGCCTTAAATTGGTCAGTTTTATAATAGAGGTATACTGGTTTTGCCACGTTTAGACAGTTACTGCTCTAAATCCATGTGCAAAATTCTTTTTAAGCACGCTCGTTTTGTTCACATGAGAACTTCAGTATGTTGTTCCCAGTATTCATTATCATTAAGAGGTCATGTGTTTAAATTGTGGAAAAGCATCATTTCAATTCAGCGACAGCTAATATAGTGTTTCATGCGGTGTGTTGTGATGGAGCGGCCTGCAGTGCAGTGTGGGATGGCTCAGAGTTGGTGTCCTCAGACCGCGCTGCTGAGGTATTCTTTCAGGCTCGTTCACAGAGGATAAAGGAAACCTTTTGTTGCTGTGAAAGGTTGTTCCCTAGCAACAGGGTTGCATTTGGAAGCCTAGGTAACGGTCAATAAATAACATCACTCTCAAGTTTCGGCTAGTTTGGAGATGGAGGTCTCACTGCATCTTGCCTTACTTTGTGTATAGTGTGCACTGGCCTTTCAGAACGTGCTTTAAACCCAATATCGCAGTTTATATCATAATGAAAGAAACAAACCATCACTTTAATTTGCTAATTAACATATTTGACTATTTTTTCGATGGTGTTCTGCAAATATGCACGGCTTGAGCACTCGACAGCCTCGTAGGCTTCTGGAGGAAATGATAAACCGCTTAAACAAGTTATTCATTGACCCATACAGTGACTACGAGAACTCCTCAAACCTCCCTAACGGACACATTCTGGAAAACTGGATGAAAAAAGCCACTATGGAAATTCCAGAGTGTATTTTTTGTTTAATGTGAGCTGTAAACACAGCTGGAGTTTTGTGTAGTAATTGATTAGAATTACAGAATGCTAAAGTTCTCAGTAGTCAGTCAATTATAATATCCAGTATCACAATGGAAAGATGCTTGGCTGCGGGTGTAGCGGGGGCAGGTTTGGCCAGTCTAATCAGCCTGAGCTGGAGGAAGGGCAGAGGTGGACGGGGAGGGTCTAATATCCTGCTATCAGCACCACAAGGAATTTGCAGCTTTAACCACTGACAACAGACAAATCCTTACAGATGATAAAACCCTGCACAATTCAATCATCGTGCAATATTTCTTTCGCCATCTAAAGTTAATTGAATGCCATAAAACCATAAAACTTAACGTAATGATCAACAAGTACATCTAATAATAATAATTTGTATTCTATATATTTTTTATTTAATTTGTTTGCTGAAGATTATTTAAATTTTATATTAATAACAACAACAAAAATAATAAATTATATTATTATTTTAATAATTACAATAATAGTAATTTATATTGTTCATATTTTTTATTTATAATTTTTATTATCGATGTTGTTATTTAATATTTTTGACAGTTTTATATAGGACAATGTTATTATTTTTATATGTTGATTTTTAATAATAATAATAATAAATAATTTGCATTTAATTTACTTATCCTAATATTATTATTTATTTTAATTATTGATGTTATTATTAAATTTGTTATTTTTGTAAACCTATGGGGTAATACAGATAGTATGCCTGGATTTACTACTACTGCTATTATTATTTACATTTATTTCTCTTTTTTAAACTTTTTAATTACATTTTACATCTCATTGTTCTTTCTTTGTTTAGTTACTTTGTCTATGTTTTTTTTTTTTGAAAAACAACTTTCTTAAGCCTTCCTAGCCACTTGACATAATGTTGACACGGATAAGATGCGCTTTTATGTGTTTTCATTGTTGTTTTTAAAGTATTTGTGTGACAGAGCAGGCTAACTTTTGTGTGTGGGATGCTTGTGTGTGGCTGCAGCTTCAGTAACACACGTCCCCTTGGAGACTAGAGCAGGAGCAACACGTGATACTCCGCCTTACTTATCAGCTTTAGAGGAGAGAGAGAGACGCAGTGGGAGGAAAACGAAATAAGCGTTTTCCTCTCTCCTCCCTAAAGCATCTCGGCGTGGGGGGAATTTGGGAGAGTGGGGAACTCAAACGCAAAGTTGTCGAACTTTGCACATCTTTTACAAACGCCATTTTGATTCTTCTCCGGAACAACTTTTGCAGCTTCTTTCTGTTTTTTTTTTTCTTTCTCTCCTCAGCTCATCATCACCATCATCATCATGTCTCGGCGAAAGCAACCCAACCCCAACAAAGTCAAACGTAAGTAACTCGGCTCTCCTAAACACTCTCTCGTGGGCCTGTCGTTTCGGATTCGTGTGTTTATTTGATGTTTTGTAGCGTATCTTCGCGTTGGAGTCAGTGGGAAAGTTAATGCGGAGTAAGAGGACACTTTTTTTCCAACTTCAGCTTCCTCGTTGCGCGGCGAGGAGAGACCTGATGCCCAAACCTGCTCCAAACAACAGCGTTTCTTTAAGACATCGGCGTGTTTCTGTGCTAGCAACTTTGTGGTTATCTTCACGAACTTTTTAAAGCTGTGTGGAAGTTGTTGCATGCGGTGATGGGGTTCAAAGTCTGCTGCTGTTAGCTAGCGTTAAGCTAACGTGCTGCTGTCGTGCGGAGCATCACCTCGGCTCGAGTTGCTTCTGCCACGCTTCGATCGCTATTGACTATCGAAATGGTCGTTTTTGATGTTTATAGTTTGTTTTGTACGCTTTTTGGATCGTTTAGCCTAGTTCGACACCAACCTGTTGCGTCACAAAGTTTGTTTATCTCTTTACGTATGGCCTATTTTTGATCGCGAAACCGTTCAGGTAGTTGCTGAGGTAATTTGAGTAAAGAAAAGTCGGTTGGTTTTTATCGTCGAAAGCGTTTTGTGATTCTGTCACATTTTTAATCGCTGGTTTAGGACTGGTTAAGATGCGCAGCATCAAAGTTAACACGCTAGGTGTTTTATATGTTGTTTATAAGTGTCTCTGTAAAGTTTTATTTAAAAGTTCGTCGTTGTGAACTGAAGGAATGGATGAGTCCGCTCGGTCTCTCGGGAGACGGCAGCAGAGCTAGCGCTGGTTAGATAATGGTTGCTAGGCATTTGTGTTCCGTCTCTTTTCCGCCCCTCCTCGGTGAGGCAGAAACTTCAGGAGAGCCGAAGGTAAACGTGGCAAATTCACTCGACACATTTTGTGCATCCTCCAACACGGTGTCTGTATGGTTTTAGGATGCTTTTTCCTGTCAAACGTATCTTACTTATTAGTATTTAAGCAAGGGTAGGCGCAAGGCCTCTGGGAACCATAGATAAAATTCTACAACAACAATACTTGTGAGTAATGTATGCTCAGTTAATATCAAGTAACTTACGTTTTACACAAATTGGGTAGTTTGTGCATATGTGTATTCTGTCAATGAACCTGTGTGACCCTGGACCACAAAACCAGTCATAAGGGTCAATTTTTTTGAAGTTCATATTTATACATCAACTGAAAGCTGAATAAATAAGCTTTCCATTGATGTATGGTTTATGATAGGACAATATTTGGCTGAGATACAACTATTTGAAAATTTGGAATCTGAGGGTGCAAAAACATGAAGTTTTTAGCAATGCACATTAATAATCAAAAATTAAATTTTGATATATTTACAGTAGGGAATTCACAAAATATCTTTGTGGAACATGATCTTTACTTAATATCCTAATTATTGTTGGGATAAAAGAAAAAATGATCATTTTGACCCGTACAATGTATTTTTAGCTATTGCTACAAATATATCCATGCAAATTAAGACTAATTAAGATTAATTTGTGGTCCAGGGTCACATATGCGTCCTTCATTTGTATTTGGAAATTGTTATAACGACAGAATGAAGACTCAATTATAGATGACACACGAGTTGCCAAGTTGTGATGTTTGAAGGTGTGTGTTGATTTGACGCGTTGCGGAAATGTATAGATAATATCACACAATATATCTTTAATCTGTATTGAGATCGGTGAGCAGAAACCAGATGGTGTACCTTTCACAATTTCTTCACATCAGTTGTTGGTAGAAATTTTTGAATTTGCAATATAATTATTTTTTGTTTAGACTACATCCAGGTTATGTTTCTATCTAGTGATATGTCGTAATAACAAACACAGTAGTCAGAGGAACGAGTTTCCCAAGTGCACTTGAAGCCAGGAATAGTTCCAAAATTAAGCCGAAGCATCCAGTTTTAAGCGTCATCAAGTAACACGCAAACAAAAAGACTGTCTGGAACAGCCAGTGTGAGTGACACAGAGCAATAGAGATTTCTGTAATCTCTCATTTCTAGGTTTGCTCCAGGTTTTCCATTGTGCACTTTCAAAATACCCATTCCACGCTCCGCTTCCACTTCACACCGCTTGCGTACTCTGGTTTGCAGTGGACTGGTGCAAATAATACAACGTCCCAGTATTGCTCAACCAATCAAATTAGATGACCAAAACTAGTTTTGGGGTCATGGCAAATGAAGTTTCCCCTTGCCTTTTTTTTTTTGAAGGCAGTGAGGAGAGGACGGATCCGGATGAGCAGTTCACATTCCATTACGAAATTCAACACTGGAGACGAGCAGAGTCTCAAACTGCAGCAATGCACTATCACTCCACGGGCATCATGCCTCTCTCCCTCTCTAAATATAAAATCTTATGTGATCCCTTAAAATAAAAGCCCCACCTGATGTATTTAGCTGGAGCAGTACGCACATTTTCTGTGCTCCTCTCTCAAATCAATTATGTCGAAGTTTGGCAGAGAGCGGACATGTTATGAGTAGGACCATACGAAGGCCTTGCAGCCAGTCTTAAAGGATCAGCTTGATGATGTTGTGGCTAAAGAAAGAGGATGTTTCCATGTAGTTTTGTTTGTTTCCTCTTTGGCTAAGGCTAATAGGAAAGTTCGCTCTCATATTTGTTCTTTATTTTTAAAGGCACATTTTAGAGATTCTGTCGTGCAAATACTCATGCTTTATTCTTTGAGCTTCGCCAGTGGAGTTTGTAAAAAGTCTAGTGTGTTCAGATGCAGGATGTAGAGAATTAAAAGGAAATGGAGATTGATGCTGAACTGATTCTATTTTAGTTCCCAGTGAATAGAAACCCATGCGTGTATCCTTTACATTTTTTGCATTTGGTGTTTTTAAATGCATTTAGATGTTACATACAGTACGCTTTTTTTACATGCATTCTCAAACACTTGGAAATCTGGTGTCCAGTCCCTCATGGGATTTTTTTCTATGGCTAATTAAAAGTATATCACCCTCCCTAAGGTCTCAGTGAGTGTCCTGGGTATTGACACTATCTAAATTCATTATAGTAATTCCCAAGATACCCACACAGCAGGCCTCGGTTGTGGCTGCCAAATGATAAACACTTTACAGCTCTGCTTTGCATCAGTTACCTTCTCAGATTTACATTCATTTCATTTGATTTTTCTGTCTTCGATTGACCAGCTTTCTTGGAATGCTTTGTAAATAATTGATCCCAGATTCAATTGCATAAGTTTGAAATATCACATCTTGTTATACCTTTTATAGCTACTAATGTTAGGCAGCTGTACCTGGTTTATGCATTCTTCATCCATTTATTCAAGATGTTTTCCTGCGCATCTTAGTGGTTTTACTGGTTACTAATGCTCTAAATGAGACCTTGAAAATGTGCAACCTGCGTTATCCTGATGGAGAGAAGGACCATGCTTTTGGCCTTAGGGCATGATGGGTTGGCCCTTTGGCTCACAGGCTATATTTATCCTGCCTTTTTTAGATAAGATTATATTCCATCCCTCCGTAAGGCATATAGCGGAGACAGGAGCACAGCGGGGGAACAGGACTGAGAGATGGAGGAAAATGAACCCTAAGGTGTATTTGTAGTTTATAGTGTTTATCCATAAATATTAGGACGCTGTTGTATAAGTACACTCAATTAGCATCACAAAAAACAACTAGATATTCAAATTGACAAACTTGTTTAAGAATCACAGCAGTCAGCTAGAGATGCAGAGTTGTGGATTTGATTGTCGTAGGGGTTTATTGATTTTATTTGCACACAGATTAACTGTGTTTTATTAAAACGAGTGGTTTATTTCGGAGTGACACAGGCATGCTTCTGTCTGGATGTCCGTACTAGAATAGTGTTGGGTGCTGACACTTTAGCCTCAGCTATATTTGTGGTTGTCCCGGTTGAAGCCCTCACTGCCTACTGTTTGTTAATGCAGTAAGAAGAATGCAGACATTTCATGAATGCTGCTCTGCCTCCTTCTCACCGTGGCTCATTATTGTTAACCGTCTAGATGTGTCATATATGGGACTGAAGGCTTAACCTCAAAAATTCAACCAATCCTCTCTGTGATTGCACAGATCGTTGTCATGGCCCACACAGGCAGCATTTATCCTTGGCTGTGAAAACATGAAAAACATGTTTGGTTGAGAAACAGCGAAGCTGCTGAAGCACTATCAGTTGCAATATGTAGTTCGGAACAACTCTGATGCTTTATTGCCCTAATAAATGACTTGCTAAGGCAAGCATATGAATCATTTGTAAGTTGCTTTGGGATAAAAACTTTGATTTAAAAACTTAAATATTTAACTTGTGTACTTTGTGTTTTGCATTAAATCATGCAGCCTGTTGAGGCGAGATGTTACCATTTCAAATGGTTTATCAAACTGACAAAAAAATAGACTTGCATTAAAGGATGGACCCAAGTCATATCAAAGATTATAGAAATACAAATACAGTTCACTCCTATGCTTATGAATGGGAAAAACTGCAACAAGCAATATGGCGGAATAGTTATGACTGTGCATTGGCATTGGCTGGTCTAGCCTGAAAAATAAGCTTTTTAAACGCTATTTGACCATAAGAAGCAATATTCGTGAGGCCGTTCATTTCAGATTTTTCTTGCCGATTTGAAATAGGTAATTTTAATTGCGAGTTCAGCGAGACGTTTTTGAGTTTTCAGGATTCCCCCATTCATTAAGATAGGACTTGGCCTTGTATGAGGCGTTGCAAATATGGCCGCAGAGTGAACAGACTTTCCTTGAGAGGGACTTTGGTCATATCTAGAGAGTTGGACAACATACTAAAACACTAAAACCTGGCTAACAAACACCCTAACATTGTGCCGTTGAGTTTTGCACAGACAGAACACTGGTCAGGGTTGCAAGGTCTGCATAAAAAAAACAAGCCCAGTTGCACTCTGGGGGAAGCTGGCTATCAAAATTGGTTAAAAAAATTGCATTTGAGATGGAGGTGGGGTGGTTCGCTTCAGTGTGCACACTAAAAAATAACCCGTGGCAACAGTGTGAAAGTAGCCCAGTTGTATGTGAAAACAGTGGACTTGGCAACACTGACTCTGGCAACTGCATAACAATGTGTTCTATAAGTCTAATTTGAAATTGTATTGAAACGTTCCATTAAAGTGATTGATTGTTGTAGGATTGTTGAGAACCTTTCATCAGAGCACTGACCCAATCATCTGCCATGTTAACCAGTCATCAGACTAATGGGCCGTCAAATTGAATGCATCTTTTCTGCTTTTGACGATGCCTCACAAACACCTCTGAAACCCTGTTACCGCGTCCCGTCTTATCACCTTCTCCCCCGAGCCGCTCCAACCAGCAAATAATGTTGGTATTTGCTAAGAGTTCAAAGTCTAACCCAACGGCTATCACCGATGTGAAAGAATGTCACAATGGAGGAGAGGACTGGAGGGAGGCAGGGCAGGGAAGGAAAAAATGGAGCTCTAGCAAGCTGAGAAGAGGAGATGAGAGGAAAGACAGGAAGTGAAACTTGCCTCTTCTCTGAGGTGGAGGGGAAAGAGATGAAGGAAGTGTTCGAACAATAGCGAGTTAGTCGCACGGCTGTTTTCCCTCTCTGAGATTCAGACAGCTCGACGAATAGACCTACTGGTGGTTTTGACACCGCCGCCGGCCACCGTTTTTATTTTTATTTTTTTTAAACTCTCACTTCTTGTTTCCTCAAGATAAGTGTTTAAACTAAATCTGAAGTGTAGGCAGGCTGATGTACGACTCGTTTTTTGTCTCGGCTCTCGTTTGCTCTCCCAAGCCTGAAGCTTGCTCGCTCCCTCCCTGCCTGCCTGCCTCTCTCTTGCTGACTAAACAGTTTTGTCAGCTGGCAGTTGCTCGCAGGATTTGCGATAGCTTCTGGAGGCTGGGACGAGGGGGAGGGGTGGTACTCACAGGCAGCACTTGTTGCTTAGTGGAGCTGGCCGGGAGAGAAAAAGAGGGAGGGAGGAAAGAAAGGGTGGAACAGACAAGACGCGAGTGGTTGCAAAAAGAAAAAAAGAGGCCAACAGCATCGCACAACCAGTTTCTGTCTGATTACGTGTTGAGGGAGAGATCACGCAAATGATACAGTTGCACTAATCGTCATCTTGAGTGAGAGTCGGGACGCCTCGTCTCCCAAAAAGGGTATTTTGTCGCTTGCATGTTCTGCATCTGCCACGTTTGAGGACATGCAGACAGGCCTTTGTGTAAACAGCGCAAATCTGGTCTTCTTATGTCAGGCGCTAATCGAAAGCCAAGAGGTGGCTGTTTGCTCCCGTCTGCTCAGCTGGTCTGCCACCTTGACTCCTGACGGAGAACAAATATAGACCGCAAGGATGAGCTGGCCTAATGACTTGTTACCTGGCGGCTGCAGTGCATGCTGGGAAAAGATGTAATCCTGGGATGCAGCCTCGGCAAACATGACATGTCGACCACATGTTGAGCAGATATGTTTATGGTCTTCATTATGTCATCTTTGTGTTGCTCCTTTATACTGTGGAAGATGAATACTGAGTGTGACTATCATTAAGACAATAAATTGTTTACCAGATTTAATAACTGGCTTTTATGTGTGACCCTGGATCACAAAACTAGTCTTAAGTAGCACGGGTATAGTTGTAACACATTTTATGGGTCAAAATTATTTTTCTTTTATGCCAAAATTCATTAGGATATTAAATAAAGATCATTTTCCATGAAGATATTTTGTAAATTTTCTACCGTAAATATATCAAAGCTTAATTTTTGATTGGTAAAATGCATTGCTAGAAACTTCATTTGGCCAACTTTAAGATTTTTTTTGCACCCTCAGATTGTAGATTTTCAAATATCTGCCAGATATTGCCCTATCCTAAAGCCTATTTATTCAGCTTTTAGATGATGTTTAAATCTCAATTTAAAAATTGAGCCTTATGACTGGTTTTGTGGTCCAGGGTCACATATTGCCTTTGTACTCAAGTAAATTATAAAAATATTGTCTTGAAAATATAATTTTTTTTAAATTATTATTTAAAAAGAAAAACAACATTACAGAAATTACAGCAACACTGACACTCTGACGCGTGATGTCAGAATTGACATTCTTGTGTTTGCGTTTAACATTAAAATCAATATTTTAAGTTAACATGTTAACTTTATAAATTTAACACAAAAAAACGTTTTTACTTAAATTAATTCCCCCTTGGAAAATCCTAGCTTAAATCATGTGGCATGAGATAAGGCATTACCGACAAACCGTAACATGGGCAATAACCTAAATGCACCCAAATTTTGTGGTCGAAATAGCAAAAAAAAAAAAAGAATTGGTTTTGTTTGAAATAGTGTTGAAGGGCCAAAATCAGTGCTGTTTTAATTAGTGCTTCTCTGAAGATGCATTTTGACCAAAACTTTATTTTTGTATGTTGGCTAAATGAAAACTTTAATTTTGGTTTCAGTAAAAAATGAATTTCAGTGCATCACTACTAGCAATCTCATAGCAATCATAGCAGTGAGTTTTGTACTTTCTTTCACTAAAGTGCAACGCCATGGAAATGTTGTTTTGAAAGTTGTGTGTGTGTGTGTGTTTTCAGTCCATGCCTTGTTCTTATTTGAAGTCCCTCCATGTTGAACTTAAGTAGTCAAACTTCCCTGTAGCTGTTTATGTAGTGATGGATAAGAAACAGATAATTAAAGTGCATCACAACCTTCCCGTTCACCCCCTTCTTCAAAACCCGAAACATACAAATACCCATCCGCATCCACACCCCCACACGCACACAAATGTCCTGCCGTCTCGGCTCATGAGCTGAAAAGGTACTGTTGTTTGTTCTGCAAACACAGGACACACCTCGTATCCACAGAGACTGGAGCGCATGCCCCTAGTCCTGCTGAACCTCAGACTCGTAAAGAAGTCAGACACACACCTTCTTGCAACCTCTTGTGCAAACACATTGGCCTCCACCTGAGAGCATCCCTTTGCACAGCTGCTATGAGTGTAGGGGGATGGGAGGAGGATGAGATTACCGGACTGGCCTTGGGATGGAGGCGGAGACACGGGGAGTGAGTGAAGTCAAGGAAGGGAGGACGAACTCGGCTTTAAAGCTCCACCAGCATTCCGGTTTCACACTTCTTTTAATAAAACTGGTCTTGCACCTGCAAGTTTAGACACAACAGTTGATCACATTTGACTTCGAAACTGACATTTCCACCAGACATTTCCAGTCAGGACGGTCTGACTAAGATGCTTGTCAGTGTTACTAAGCAAGCATCAACGCTGAAGAACTCTTCCTGAAAGCCACACCCGGTCCACTCAGAAAAATCTCCCAGAATCCGTTCTAAAACACTCCTCGATGACAGCTCAGCCATTTTGAAACAACACCAGGCCACGCTCCTTGTGTTTAGGGACATCAGCATTAGAAAAGATAGGAGATGCTGATATGCTGGCTACTGTTTCCAAAATAAATGCGTCTTTGTGATGGAGCCGGCTGACGTGGTGAAGGATGATGTGGGAGGGGGTTGGGTTAGAGAGGTCTTGGGCTCCAACGTGGGCGCTCAAGCCCAATTTTGCGCTGCGAATCTGAATGGTCAGGTGAAAAGGTAAAGGTGTGTCTGCCTCACTGGTCTGGGGTTAATGGTACACCATCTAGCTCCCATGGGAAACAAGGAGTCAATGGGGCAGGCTCTGCTGACGCGCCCCTGAGGAGACGCCACAAAAGACAGCGAGCACCGCTCTTTCTTCTCCTGAAACCTGGCCTTTCCCATCAGGGGCTGTGTACACAATGAGCAGACAGAAACGCTGCCCTCCTTCAACACCTACTTCACAGCAAGCCTACACGCTTGAATATTTCTGAGGGACCCACCTAGAAGACGTGTTAAACCAAGAAGACGAATCAAGAATGTAAAAGTCACAATCTGACCAAAAATAATACAACCTGTTTTAGGACCATTAAGTTTTCTGCAGTTCTTAGTGGTCTTAAATTTTCTGTTTATATTCAGTTAAATTTCTTTTGCTTTGAGGCTGAAATATTGACAGTGGCTGGTTGTTTTTCTGGTTCAAAACAACTGTTTGTTTGAATGTAGACCTGCCTGTGCCTGTCAATGAGTGGTAGCTGCCACATTTCAAAGCATTTTCATCAGAGTTAGTCATCAGAAAACCATTTAGATACATCTACTTCCTTCATCTAGTTTCCATCCATCCCGAGCATCCCACAAAACTTGTCTGTCCAAGGAGTGTTATCATTAACCAGGGAGTTAGGACTCCACTTGTGAACTTTGTTACCATGTGCTTGGAAAAAGTAGAGCAGAGGCAATAATAAACTTAATCAGAGAGCCAAGAAGATAACCAGGCTGTTGAATGGCTCACGGAAAGGACCAGATCAAGAGTCCGTATGAAAGTACAGACTTGCACAGTCAAAATGCACGTCAGGATTCTGACAAAATGGCTGCTTTGCTCATCCTTCTGGGTTGTGGTTACTACTCGTCTATATTTTGTGGTTGTGCAGAGTTGAAATTGATGAGTTTAGGAATTTTATAAATTGTTTGAAACTCATGCAGGGTCATATTCTTCAGAACATCAAGCTCAAAAATGTGCAACATCCTCATTTGAATGAAGAGTCCTGCTTGCGCCCTTCGTGTTTGGTGTGCAAAGTGTCTGTTTTGTCTTAATCAATGTTGCATAACTAGTCATAAAGTGGGTAGTGTCCCTGTAATGTCTTCTCCTAGATTGTGCGCATTTTATTCTGCCATAATCTTTGAACAAGGTCAGTGGGCTGCTGATAAGTCGTAAAGAAAGTTGACAGGAAAACTGACAATCCTACAGTGCCTGTAGAAAACTTTATTAATGTCACAAGATTTCTTGCACTTTTGTGTTGTTTTGTCCGTAGAAGACTTTTTTTAATCTTGCAACATTATTGCATTTGTGTGTTCTTCTGTCTGTGGAAGACCTTTAATCTCGCAACGTTGAACTTCTGTTGTTTTGTCTGTAGAAGACTTTTTAAATCTCGCAACATTGTTGCACTTTTGTGGTGTTCTGTCTTTAGAAGACGCTTTTAATCTCGCAGCATTGTTGCACTTGTGTTGTTCTGCCTGTAGAAAATTACTAATCTGACAACATTGTTGCACTTTTGTGTTGTTCTGGCTTTTAGACTAGCGTAGATTTGTTCCCAGATTTCAGGTGTTACTTCATTTAATTCCTCAACCGATGATGTCAGGATGATTGGTCCCTTTTGAGCCGCACGTCTGTGTTTGTGATTCAACCGCGTGTTTCATGGCTTGCTAAGGAAATGGCCTATCCCACAAGGCTGTGTGTGAGTCTGTGAAACCTCTGCTGAACAGGAAACAGTGGATACTGGATGTTTTTTCAGGTTCTCATAATTATGATAACTATTGTGCTACATTTAAGGAATTGTTCATCAGAACTAGTGAAGTAAATAGTTTCAGTCTTTGCCAGTGGAGAGCAGACAGGAAAAGTTCTCCTTAGTTCTGCTAATCTGGCTCTTTTGTTAGCGGTAAACATTAAATACTTAATCAGGTCGTGCTCTAAGAACCTCTCACCGAGAAAAAAAAAAGTGTTTAGAGCTCAAAATCAGTGGAGGAAACCAGAACTTTTTTTCCATTGTTGAGTCATGTGACCGCTTGGCTAAGCCTGCTCGCCTTTGTTTGAAACTTGTAATTGTCCCTTCCTGCGTGTTTTAACCCCTTTTATCCTTTTAGGACCTCACAATGTTGAGGGCTGTCACCCACCCACCAATCTGTACCCACTCTGGTGCCGCCTTACATCTGATGGGACCCTCTTTATCAATGTGTGGGCAAACATTAAGGGGGCCTATACAGATGGAAATGAGGCCTTTGCGGCCCTGCAGCCGAAATGCTGGTGCCCTAACGCCTCTACAGAATGTCATGGAATTACAAAAGAGATTGGTCTGTAATGACCACCCGTCCTTTGACTGCTGCTGGGCTTGTGTACTTTCTTTCATTTCGTACCGGCTGATGTCATTCAGATTCGTCATTTAAACATGGTTTCAAGCTAATTGACACTTAGAGGACAACACAAGTGTGTATGTAATGTCTAGTGGATAACATTGTATTTTTGTGTACTTTACTCCCAAATTGAGTCTTTTGAGTTTTTTTTTTTTTTTGAAGCTGACATACTTTGTAAGAATTAAAGTATTACAATGCACAATTAAATTTGGTGATTACAGCAAAATGCACTGAACGAATTGAACCCTCTAGCCTGAAGTTCTCGCTTCTGGCTTCTTCTTTCTTTGTAGACTGGCTCTACGGCTTTTGTAGGATGGTCAACCTGATGCTAAACACCAAGCTGCCACATTTAGGGAAAGAATCGTGACTTTAACGCACTCGGCCTGCGATTTCTCCTATGAAGTTCCAGCGCCTCCACCCCCCCGTTCTAGATGAATCGCTCCCTTGTAGGAGCGTGTCCTCAGGCAGCCGCCTATGTAGAGAGAGCCCTGCACAGCAACTCTGGAGCAGTACGAAAGGGAAAAAAACAATGTGACTCTTATTTCAGACAGGGGAGGGGGGGCCGTACGTGATGTGATGCTAGGGAGTCGCTTCGGCACAGCCGAGAAGCCCTGCGCGTCAGCGCACACTGGAGTGTGATGGATGACCCCTGCTGCAACCGCCGGCCTGGTTGTCACTCAGGCGAACGGCAATAGCAAACAGCTGGCAGCACTGGGTGCGATTGGCTGATGGGAGTCACATGGGTTGGCTTTTGGGGGCGGAGCAATAAAAGTGGGCGGCTGATGGCCGTCACAGCACCAGTTGGCTGATGTTTTGGCCTTGTACTTTAGCCTGCATCCTTGCTTTGGAGTTTAGGCCGTGTAACGTTGTAACAGAAGCCAAAGGGGGGCCAGAGGGAAAGGGAGGTGTGGAATTGATAGAGTGATTGAGTGAGGTAATGCACAGTGACTGCGATAACATCGCCGTCAGAACTGGGTCCAATAAGAGCATTCACAAATCTCGCCTTAGATTTTCTCTCACCCAACAAGTTTCTTTTTCAGGGGAGGAGAAAAAGCAGTCTTGACAGCCACAAATCATGCGTGGTCACTGCATATGTGTGCACGTATGAGCCACAGAGAGATGTTCTCAGCATCAGCTCGATGAAGGCTGTATTCTTCTTGGCTTCACAAAGAGCTCCATTATAGCATGCCGTAAGAGGCATATCTGCCTAGTTCTCTGTCAAACACCCTCCAGTGGTTTTCCTTTTCTTAGTCTTCCAAATAAATGATGGAGAACCCACCGTGGCAGCTCGCCAGACTCAAAACCTGACCAGCTAGCACATTTACAGTGAATCGAATCGTTCCGACTTGGTACAACTAAAATGTTCTTTGTTTGCACAACTTTTGTTTTTGCTCTTTGAACGTGGTTTCGCGCAATTGCGAGGGAATCCCTTTGCAGTAATGGTGCACTCACTCAGATCCATTTCAGGATGTGTGTGCACAGCATCGTGGGCCTCTTTTTCAGGATGGCTTGTAGGAGCTTGCCGGTTTAACAGGACTGAAAAGGCCTGGAGGAACCCCCACGCACCTCCTCCTCCTCTTTCTACTTCTTGTCTCTTTGTGTTCTCAGGTGTACAGTGAATTTAGAGTCTGCTTCATGAAACCGGCAGCCACACCTATACCTCAACGGTGCATAAAAGAGAGATGGTAATCGGAAGCATCTCTATACTTTTATTGCAAAGCACAATTTGGCTAATACCACCTTATAAGCCAAACCTTCAGTCATTATGTGGCTTTTTAGATTCATATTCTTTAAAAAACGTACTTGCATTCATGCCCACTTTTATGTGCACAGTACCCACATGATATTAAGTCAGCTTTATGAATGCCCAACATTTGTTTGTGCCTCTAATTGTTGATGCATTCTTTATTATCACCAATGATGTTCGAACAGAAGTTGCACATCAACAGGGCCCAAACCTAATTCGCTTGTTCTAGTTGCTGATGTGAGCCATGTACACAGTGAAGTTTGGAGAGCCCTCTGTGTGCCTCTGGATTTATGGAGCCGAGCTGTCAGTGCTGCCCCTCGATGAATGTTCCATTTGTTGCACAGATAGACAACTGTCAAAGGAGAACGGCATGGGCCCACTGCGTCCTTTCTGCCATAAAAGCTGCCCTGATCAGCTCTGCCGAGAGAGAGGGAATGGGGGAAAGTGGGAGGGAGATAGGAGGAATTCCCATGTGACTGCTTCCCAAGAGGATTCTTTTTCCACGGATGAATCAAAAGTTCCAGTTTTGCACTTAAAACATGTGAAACACAACTGAAAAAAAGCAGACCTTTAATCGTTCAAATTAATGTAACAGTTGCACAAAGCGGATGTCTTCATATCCACAGATCGCAGTCAAAGCGAGTCGGACGAGGGAAAGATCTCTTGGTCTTCCTGCAGGAACATGTCTGCTAAATAAAGGAGCGATCGCAACAACAAGAACAACAGGAGGGAAGGAGATTAGATGCTCAGATCCTCCTTTCACCCAGTCCGCTACACCTCACGCACTGTTTAACCAGAGTAAGCCTGGGATGAACGTCCCCATGTAGTCTTGCATCATTGTAATTCTTTTCATTCGCGGCTCTTGTTTCTCCCTCAAGGAAGCGTTCTAAAATGGCTGCCCTGTTTTGGACGGATTGGTGGGGACAGCGATATTCTTTGAGAGAGCTTGTGCGCACACGCACACACCATCTGTAATGAGGGTGGACAGTGTATGCTTTTTCCAGGCAGCTGTCAATGGCACACTGATCTGTCAGCATGGACCCTGCATCTGCACTCCTCTGTAACTCACACCACGGCTCTCCACAGAAACCGGGCATGAGCCAGCGTCTGTCTTCGCTTACAAGAACTCTATCTTAGCAAACGCAGCCTCTCTTTTGTGAGAGAATGCAGTTCTTTCTGTTTCCGCCCATGCATATTTGCATGGATATGGAGATGAGTCTGAATACGAGGCCGTCCTGTCCTCAGACCTCGTCCATGTGACCAGTCAACCGCTCTCGCGGTACCCCACTGTGAAGTCTGGCCAACCCGAGGCACCATATGTGTCCTTTAGACCCAAATAAAGGCCTGCCGTCTGCAAGAAAGAAGGGGTAAAGACTTGTCCCTGTCGCAGGCACCTGTGAGGCTTGACAGCTGAGTCGTCCGTTGCCAAGGACCCCTCGATTTGCATGCTTGTTTACATCATCTCTTAACCTCTGAAGAGCCAGGAACTACCGAGCCTGCACCACAGCTGGGGCTAGTGGTCCCCCATCCCCCTTTAAAACATCCACTGAACACATGTGCACCAAATCTTCTGCCGCATCCTTGCAGTACTTCAAGGATCTGTCTTAAAGTCGTTTAGCGAGAAGAAGCAACTATTATTTGGAGGCTTTGAAACATTTTTTTACTGCATCTGAGATGCTCTCACAGATACAGAGCTTGTTTGCATGAAGCAAGCTCACCCCAGGGCGAAGCAGCCAGGCTTGATTTGGAAATGAAAGCCACTTCCTGCGCAGCGCAGTTTACCACGTTGCCTGTTACGATGCTTGACTCAGGTGTTAAATGATGTCTAAGAGTAAAACAGTCGACCACACAGATTGATGCCACAGCTTCTTTGCAGAACTCAAAGCTGAAGCGAAAGTCGCTCCTTCGACGTAGTCACATCTTGCATTCATAGTTTCTTCTTTCCTGTTGTTAGTCATGTTACCATGAAAAATCAGTCAGCAGACAAAACTGGATGTGCTGTCTTGTCAGTGGTTGAGGCCAGCATCTTTGCAGGCTCGTCTGGGAAACAGAAATTCATGAATAAGGAATTTCGCTGCTGAGAAAATAGCCGGGGTTGGTGACGTGTCTGCTTTTGTCTTCTTCGGTTTGATGGGCAAATGCTCTTCTCTGTTCTGCTCTAATATAAACCATCATCTGTAAAAGGAACTCAGACCTCATTGGAGTTTCCACATGTTGCCACACAATGGCTGGTCAGATGATTTCAATTCGCCATGTCTTTGCTTTTGATTGCATCGGCGGCACTTCTGCCAAATGATTGAGAAACATCCTGAGGAGTGCTTTTGACCATTACCTTGTACCAAAAATGCACCATATTTTTGGTATTACCAAATAAACCGAGACTTTATTGTGACAGTATTAACACTGCATTCTTTGAAGCAGGCATGTGTTGCATTCTGAAAGTTGCAACAAGGGGCACTGTAACAAACTTTAGCACAAATAATGACCAGCGCAATCTACCAACAGCAACGCAAATTACTGCCTGCTTTAAAACTTTTTTTTTTTTTTATGGGGCGTTAAATAATGGCACAAATACCAGTAGTCTGGCGAGCGCAAATGTTAGTAAAACATGTTGCATGATTCATTTTAACAGTCTCCTCCCATAAATGTTGCGTCTGAAAGGGAAATGCCTACAAATGCATATTCAATAATGTCAGGGGCAAAAATAACCGCGTCCACACCTTTTCAATGCTAATTCTTCAATGCACGTCCTACTAGTAAATCCTACTAGTATTGCTTTAACTCCAAAAGATTTTTTTTTTTTTAAATGGTTAAATTACATTTTATTAATGAAAGAACAAGTCTAATTAATTAAAATTATGAAACTTCTACAATTTAGCATTCTTTTTTTTTTTTTTTAATTTACACATTTAGGGGACCTTAGAAATATATATATATTTTTTTCTCACCTTCTCTTTTATTGTTATCAAATTCTGTTTAAGAATGTCTAATTATTTGAATGCATAAAAACAACTTAATTTATGAAAGTTTATTTTTACAATATTTAACATTTTCTGGTTATCACATAAAGACATTAAATATTAATTTAATTTATCTTTTAATCAAATTAACTCATTACTTATTTTTTGGCAAACAAAGTTACTATTAAAATTAAAACATGAAAGAAATATTGTGTGATTATTCTTTAAAAAAATAAAGTTTTAGTAATAATTTTAGTAATAATAGTAGTGGTAGTATGTACATTCTACTAAACAATAATAATATATGTCAGCCGAACTTTTATTTTGACGGGTTGCCGTGAATACCTTTACATTTCTGTGTGTTATGATATGACGGTAGTTTCTCTCTCAAAAAAAAAAGGTAAACTTCAGAGAAGTTCTGGAAGTGTTATTCATGTATTTATGTCCTCGTTGGCGAGACGGCAGACACTGAAATCACCGTGAGCGTGACGCGCACTTCAGTCTGTGTGTAGTAAACGAAACGATTCACATTTAAATAGTCTTTTTGCTTAGTTTTTAGAGATACTAGTATATATCGCGATTTGATTTTGATTCATTCATCGAAGCTTTGACAAAATCTGTGACATTCCGCGTTATACAGTAAATTCCGTTTTTATGATTGGATTCCGCGATTCCGTCTGCATTTACCGCATTGCGGAAATCATAGGGCCCAACTGTTAGTAAAACTGGCGCTTAAACTGTTATTATATAGGAAGCTTATTATAAACATGTCGACACTGTCAGTTTAATGGCATAGACCTCCCCTTGAGTACTGGAGGTCAAATATGTCACAGTAGAGTTGGGGTGCATTTGTGTTGGCTATGCATTTACATCTCTGAAAGACTGTGTTCTGGCCTAATGCCCATTTCTAATGGGAATGCTTGCAAACTCCACCACAAAAAAAAACAATCTACTGTAGAATGTAGGTTTTGTTCAAGTAGGACTTGGTGTCAATTGCTTGGCTTTTGTGGCATAGTCTAACTGAAGTAATTAGTATCAGCCTTTCTGTGTGTTTATGTCTTGTAGGGTGTACGGTTTGCATTGATAAGGATACGAGACCTCAGGGTGGTGCAGGTTCTGGTAACTCCCGTCCTCCGCCCCCCTCTCTCCCCCTTAGTGTCTCTGGTGTTTAGTAGAAACAAAGCAAACAAGCCAGGGAGTGAGCAGTTAACTCAGTGCGCTCTTTCAAGCAGCAAACGAGCAAACTGGCCTGTCCCGTTTGTCCAGATTCTCACCTCTCTTTATCTGCACCACCTTGCCTGCTCCTCTCATTCATCCGTTTTTTTTTTCAACCCTTTCTTTTAAACTCTCCACCTTCCTGTCTTTGCATCAGGTCGCATCTCCTGTCTTTCTTTCACAGGTTTTTATCTTGGCCTCTTGCTATTGAAACTGATATTGAGGGGTGATGTGCTAGGCAGAAAGCAGCGCTATCTCAGCGCGCCAACTGCTCTCAAACACGACGGTTCCTGCACTTGTCCGTGCCTGTCATCCAGCCCTGAAACAGAGCAGTAGCATTCTTTCACACACACACACACACACACACAGCGAAGTGCTCATGCTCACACATGGAGGCGGAGGTAATCACATAGTGAGCGTACACAAACAGGTTTAACCCAAAAATGGATGTAGCCAATACCTGCACTCATTAAACATAAATTTAGCCTAAATTAAACAGTTTCCTGGCACGAAGGAATGAAATGTAACCTGTAGCAGTTAACTGTGGTTCATCGCAGGGCATCGTTCTTTCTTGTTTTTTTTTTTTTGTTTTTTTTTACTGTTTTAATTTTTTGTTGAAGTCTAATTCTAGTGACTCATCTAGTTAGATGTGGTTGCAAAGGAAGTCTCATTAATACCGGTGCTCATACTTTGAACACACTGTGTAACCACAGCATTAAACTCTTAGTGCCATAACTTTTGCACTTGTGCTTCAGTAATAAATGGCAAATTAACCCACAAGGCATAGACAAAATCACTGTTTTGATGCATAGAATCTACACTACCATATGTTTTTAAACGAAGTCTTATTCATGTGATCAAAAATACAGCAAAAC
This sequence comes from Labeo calbasu, assembly GCA_019740295.1. Classification (NCBI taxonomy): domain Eukaryota; kingdom Metazoa; phylum Chordata; class Actinopteri; order Cypriniformes; family Cyprinidae; genus Labeo; species Labeo calbasu. The sequence continues at coordinate 9,875 of JAHKKF010525622.1, read as the reverse complement.
AGTAACATTGTGAAATACTATTACGACTTAGAATAACTGTTTTCTATTTTAATTTATTCCTGTGATGGCAAAGCTGAATTTTTTACAGAAGTCATTCTAATATGCTGATTTGCAGCTCAGGAAACGTGTTGATGTTGAACGGTTTGAACAGTTGAACAGTTTGTACTGCTTTTTGTGACGCATGTTTGCAGGATTCTTTGCATATAAAATCCAAAAGAAGATCTTTTATTTGAAAAATATTTTTTTGTAGACTTATAAAATTATTTACTGTCACTTTTGATCAGTTTAATGCGTCGTGCATCCTTGCTTAAAGAAATATATATGTATGTATATGGGTCAAAGACGAAAAAGGGTTTAAGCATAAAAACAGTAAGTGTAGTACTGTTTTAAATTGTTGTTTTTTTTCCAAAAAAAAAAAGAAAAGAAAAAAAAAATCATTCTTCAAATTCTTTTTTTTCTGAGCAAAAAATAAATATTATGCATGTATCCCTAATTTACAGAAGACACACATTAAATTGTTATTCAGTGTAACAGTCCTATCAGGAATATTTACAGCAAAAATCAATTTATGGCATATTAAAAGACAAGTTACTTTCACCCCAAATACTAATTAGTTGTAATTCTACATTTTTAAAATTTGCCACTATCCTAGGTTTTGCCCATTTGTCAGTAAAAGTTTTTTACTCATTTAAAACATTATAAAATTTAATATGCTCCCTTATTCTTTTATGTATTTTAATATGTACAAACAAGAATAAGCTTGTTTGAATTTGTACATAAATATTGTTACACTAAATGACAATGTAACATTATTTCAACCGAATTTTGACATTTTATTCTCCAAAAACGTATTTGAAACTTTAAAAGTAGACTCTTTACTTACATTTAATGTGCTTTCTATGCACATAAAATCACTTTTGTAAATTTCTTTTGACGCTGACATCTTAACATCTTTGACCCATAGTTTGTTTGTTTTTTACATAAACTTAGTTTATGTGCATATTTGCTATTTTATCCTAAAATGTGCATTAAAATATGTGAATGTAAAGTTAATTACAGAGACTTGGGGGCAGACTGGAAGCATTTGCTACAAATGTATAATTTTTTTTAATTACATGTAAATGTTGTCTTTTAAAATGCACTTGTTAAATCACACTGGTGATGCATAAGGGATGCTGGCTGTATAAAACCAATCTGGCTTGCTCATTTGCTGGTGTATTCCTCTCTTTGTCTCTCCTTTTGTTTCCTTCTTTTCTCTGACTATTGTGCGATTCACACCAAAGCCAATAACAGTAGCTGAATACAGTCAGTATCCTGTCATCATCATCAGAGCAGTATAACGTGGAAGAAGACACGCAATCTGGGTGTGTTTGACGGGGGCAGAGCTTAAAATCCTTCCACACACACACACGCACACACACACAAACTCTGGCGTGGCTAAAGACCACAGCAACCTAAAATGTCTCCTCCACCCAGGCCATTATACCTGCCTCTTTGCCTCTCAATTAGGCAGTCTTACCAGCCACTAATCTGATAATCTCTGTCCTGTCTCTCTCATCCCATCCTCCATCTCTCTCACATCTCTCTTCTGACGACTCTTTCGCTTGTCTCTCCATCTCGTCTCCATCCCCCACCACCAATGGTGAAGTTTCCTGTGAACTTTTTTTTATGGTCATCTGTCTTCAGTCAGTTAAGTCTCCCTCTCCCTCTCTCTAATTTAAAGACACACGCTCCATCACCCCCTCTGCACGTCTCCTCTCTTTTGAAAAGCTCCTGCACAAAGAGGATAAAGCTACGTAAGTCTCTCCTCCTCTTCATCTGTGCATCTCTGTATCCCTCCATCCTGTCTGCGAACGACTAACAGACGTTAAACGGGCCAATCACTGATTAGTGATGCAACAAATGATGCTGAACAACTCTTTACTGTGTTTATTAGGAGCAGGCCTAGACAGAATATGCAAAGTTTTAGGCCAAAATAAGCACTTTTTATTTAAACATTAGGCAATGTCGGAAATATAATAACTGTACTATATAATTTAGCATGTTTTTCTATTTATATTTTTAGCAGCTGCAAGTTAAAAATAGTCTAGTCTGCTCTTAGTTGGGGTCATTTTTTTCTTTTTATATTTTTAGCAGCTGTAAGTTTAAAAATGGTCTACTGTGGTCTACTCTTAATAATCGCCGACAGTATTATCACATAAAACTACATAGAAATAGGCTGTATAAGCAAACGTATTTTTGCAATATTAAGACTTAAGACTTCTAAATAATAATACACAATACCATTTAAAAAGTTTTTTAATAGTTAATAATGAGTCTTAATATGTTGTGAAATATTACATTTTAAAATAACTTTACAATGCTCTGTTTGAAAAAAAAAAAAATATGATTTGCTGGTCAAGAAACATATTTAGTGTTTTTTTTAAAGAATCTCTTCTGCTCACCAAGCCTGAATTTATATGATATGAAATACAGCAAAAGCAGTAATATTGTGAAATATTTTTTTACTATTTAAAATAACTGCGTTGAATTTGAATATGTTTTAAAGTATAATTTATTCCTGTGATTAAAGCAAAATTTTAGCATCATAACTTCAGTCTTTAGTGTTAAATGATTCTTCAGAAATCATTCGAATATGCTGATTTGCTGTTCAATAAATGTTTATTATTATTATCAATTTATAAAACAGTTGAGTACTTTTTTTCTGGATTCTTTGAAGAATAGAAAGATCCAAAGATCAGCATGTGAAATAAGCTTTGTAGCATTATACACTATACCGTTCAAAAGCTTGGAGTCAGTATAATTTATAGAAATGAATACTTTTGTTTAGAAAGGATGCTTTAAATTGATCAAAAGTCATGGTAAAGACATTTATAATGTTACAAAATATTTAAATTTTAGATAAATGCTGTTCATCTGAACTTTCTATTCATCAAAGAAACCTGAAAATATTCTGCTCAGCTGTTTTCAACATAATAATAAATGTTTTTTTGAGCAGCAAATCAGAATATTAATGATTTGTGAAGGATCATGTGACTGGAGTAATGATGCTAAAAATACAGCTTTGGAATAAATTACATTTTAAAATATATTAAAATAGAAAACAGTTATTTTTAAATATTTCAAATTATTACTGTTTGGCTGTACTTTGTTTTAAATGCAAGCTTGATGAGCAGAAAAAAACATTAAAAATCTTACTGTTCAAAAACTTTTTTGACTGGTAGTGTATTTTTTGTGGAAACAGATGCATAGAGTGTTAGAAATAGCAAGAACATTATTTATTTGAAATATTTATAAATGTCTTTACTGGCTACTTTGGTCAATTTAATGAATCCATGCTGAATAGAAGTATTAATTTCATTTAAAAATTTACCCCCCAGCCATCAAACGGTAGTGTTATGTCACTATATATGCATTTTTATTGAAAAACAGTTTTGAAAATATTTAAATCTATAAAAATAATTTCACAAACTTTCACTACACAAAACTTTCTTATTGACTTGAAAGTAAGTCAATAAGTGAGTCAGATGTTGATTCAGTAAGTGCTCTGAATGATTCAGTAAAGGATTTTTTTTTTTTTTTTTTTTTTTTTTAAGAATAATTCAAACTGGTAGGTTCAGAGTTTTTGTGTCTTTTGAATGAATCTTCAAAAGAATTCCTTCATAAGAATCAGTTGTTTGTGAATTGAACAAACTGTTGGCGTAGCCAAAATAAAAGTGATATTCAAACATTTATAGCAACTGACAAATTTCTGCTGTATGTCATTTTAACCAGGCCAAAATATTTTATAAACAAACATTCAAGAGGACTGTGACTTCTAGAGCTTGAACTACTAATGTGTCTTGATTCAAAGCAGCCATTTTTGAGTTAAATTGTACCATGACTGCAGGTCAAACTCCAGCCATCGAGATCGAGATTGTCTGTAAGAGTGGGTCGTTTCATAGGGCTGTGATTCAACACAGCAGGTTTTGCAATGCTTTTATTACTTTATAACAGATTTCAAGGTCAAAAGTCTCATCCCGAAAGAAAGTGTGTGTGTGTGTGTGTGTGTGTGTTCATAGGCATGCATATTAAACTCCCTCTTTGTGGTCTCCCCGCAGTGTGAGCAGTGGTTGCTGACACACGAGGTGCACTGCGGTCCCTCTTCAACCCCCGAACGGCAGCAGAATAACACAACCTCGTCTGAGGACGGGTAAATATACCTCACCGCCCGGTCCGGTCCGAGCCGAGGCTGCCTGTCCGCGTGAGCATCCTCACTGTTTGCACATGCAGCATGGATGACTGGCCTGCTTATCAAGTCCCGCCCACAAGTTTCACCTGAAACTTTGAGTTTTATCTCTTCTCCTTTTTATTTCATCCTTTCATCCACATGTCTGTTCATCTTCGCTGTTTTACAGTCACAGCCCGACTCCATAGTATGCCACACATCCTTTGCTCTATCACAAATTCAGCTCTTCCACTCTTTTGCAGTGTGCATGCGACCCATTACTGCAAAAACAGCGAAGCAGCTTAATGGGCTTTGAAACTTTTTTTTTTTTTTATATTGAGTTAGGTAAACAGATGTGCGAATCTGTTTGTCAAGTCACAGTTTATTATTTTGCTTCATAAAAGCACAGAAACCTTTAAGCTTGAACTTTTAATCTGCTTCAGCTCTTCAGACGTCTCACGCACTTCATATACATGCTAACGTCTGCTGCATGAAGCTGGGATCTCTCAGTGTTGCGTTGTCTTGTTTTAAGACTCCCGTGCTGAAAACGTGAGATGATTTTCAGTTCAGGTTGGGTGGTTATGGAATGACTTTGCTTCGAGATGCAGGCAGGAATCTGAGAAATGTATTTGTATTTGTTGCTTTGAAAAAGAATGCAAATAGATGTAAAGACAAAATACCAGACAAAGGCCAGACTTACAACTGAATAAAAGTAGACTTAAATTGTGTCATCAGAACATGCGTTGATAATGGGGAAAAAAGATGTTCTACGTCAAAGATGGAAACTACCATTGTGGTGACACGTTTACAGTAAGGTTTAAACTAACAAAAAACGTATTATAAGTTTTATTTATATTTATTCACATTATTTAATGCACTTTGATCTAACATGAACAATCAATGAACAGTTTTATTTTTTTATAAATGATCACGATTAGTTTGTATATTGTTGTACAAAATGTATTGCTCATTATTAGTTCATGTTAGTTAATACATTAATGTTAACAAAAGATTCCTTATTGTAAAGTGTTACCAAAAAAAAAATTAATATTAGGTAATTCTTAAAAAAAAAAAAACTAATTTTACATTAATGGTCATTTATATACTGTTGTAAAATTTAATATTGATTGTAATTTATTTAAATATGTTTCCATAATATATTAAGTAATTAATTTGGTTTATTTGGTAACACTTTACAATAAGGTGTCATTTGTTAACTTTAGTTAATATATTAACTAGCATGAACAAACAATGAATAATACATTACACTATTTATTAATCTTTGTTAATGTTAGTTAATAAAAATACAGTCATTTATTGTTTGTTCATGTTCACAGTGCATTAACTAATGTTAACAAACACAGTCTTGTGATTTTAATAATGCATTTGTAAATGCTGAAATTAACTAAGATTAATATAAGTATTATTCATTCTTAGTTTAACTAATGTTAACTAATCAACCTTACTGTAAAGTGTTACCGTTTATTTTCTACCACTTATAATTTAAAAAATGTTAAACTTATATTAGCTTAGAAATTCATTAATACATTTTTTAAAAATATTGTTCATTGTTATTTCACTTTAACTATTGCATTAACTAATGTAAACCAAATGCGCGTTAGTATAAAGAGTAAAGTATCTTAAAACCAATTCCGTCCAGTACACTTGTTAGCCGTCTAGATTGTTCATTAAACAGTTTGTACAGTTTAAATTGTACTTGTTAGCTACGTTTTCCATTGCTCGTTCTGAAGTGTTCTCAGGTAGCAGGGTCAAAGGTCAACATTCTCTTCTGTAAAACAGCTGTGTTATCTAGGTGAAAGTATGATGCTCCTAAAAGACAGGCATTCTTTTACAGAAAATACAGCCGAGTTACTGAACTGTAATTCGGAACAAGCGTCCTTTGACTGCCGTTCATCTGGTCCCACAGTTTTATTATTCTCTTTGTGATGGTATAAAATTCTTATGGGTGTTAGATTGTTACTTTGGATGAGCTCAAGCTAACGTCTATTCATAGGAGCATGTTTAGTTTTCAGATAACTGACTCCGAGCGCTCCTGTGAGTCATGGCCTATTGCTCAAACCTCTCTTTCGAGCGCCTGCAGTCTCCCATGCTCAGACTTGTGGCGCATCTGTTGAAAGTCACGGAACAGGACCAAACCATTTATCACATACCGGCAGGGCATGTAACAGTGATAACAGATATCATTAGATGTCGCCAAGGTAAAGTTAGAAACGCGCTTAAATTAACCTAAAGAAGTCGTCTTTTCTGCACCATGGAAACTTTTCCATTCTAGTACAATATATGTCGTTTCACTCAGTGTTTGGTAGGATGTTGAGCTGGTGGTGACGCATGGTTGTGTGGGCCTGAGGCCTCTTTGTGAGGCGAGGCAGTCTGTCATCCACCGAAAACCTGTTTGAGTGGCTGCAGAGATGAAGGAGATACTGGGATCTCACCATAAACAACAGCCGCACAAAAGACTTGTGGTAAAAATTTCATTAAAGCAACTGAGATTTACAGCGTTGGAGAATAATTCTGAGTATTAGAAGAAAAAACCAACAACCTTGTTTTGTCATAAAGAAGCATTTAAGTTAGTGTGTGTTTGCGCTCAGTCACCCGCTTTTATTTTTTTGCTTAGCATATCTGTTTCTGTTCTGCTCTTGGTGCATTGAACTGATTTTATAGAGGAAGTATTTAATAAGAGGTCTGTTTTTCTCACACTGCTAGATTAGGCTTTTTGGGTCACGTTGAACTAATTGCAAAATCGTGATGGTTTAAATACGTTGTCCGGTTGTTCTTTGGTTAGTCCAGTTCAGTTTACTCTCTGTAACACCCGGTAACACCCTCACATGTGAGGAATGCCAGAAACTCGTCCTCTCTAACCCAGAACACGTACTTCAAAAAGATGTAGACTCATCACCAGCACACAAGACCTGAGGTCGCACTAATTGTACATTTTTCGTAATATATTGACTTTTTTCAGTTAATTATGAAAAATAATTTGCATAATCCTTTTTTCTGCTACTTTAAAAACAATGCAACACTAAAATATTCTAATAAGATTTCATATTGAACATAAAGGGAAAATGTAAGTTTTATTAATCTTATTTGTGCCCCTGGAACACAAAAGCAGTCAACAAAAGTAATAATGTATTGCAAAATTGCAATAAAAACTTTTGTTGGAAGAATTGTGAGGAAAAAAGTCTGAAAATTGTGATATAAAAATTGCAATGTTATTTATTCATTTACTCGTTTATGCATTTATTTATTTGTGACCCTGGACCACAAAACCAGTCGTAAAGGTCAGTTTTTTGAATTTGAGATTTGCATATTGATTTACAAAATGTTACAAATAAGCTTTTCATTGATGTATGGTTTGTTAGGATAGGACAATATTTGGCTGAGATACAACTATTTGAAAATCTGGCATGTGAGGGTGCAAAAAAATCAAAATACTGAGAAAATCGCTTTTGAAGTTGTCCAAATAAAGTTCTTAGCAAAGCATATTACTAATCAAAAAGTAAGTTTTGATATATTTACAGTAGGAAATTTACAAAAAATCTTGATGGAACATTATCTTCACTTAATATCTTAATGATTTTTGGCATAAAAGAAAAATCAACAATTTTGACCCATACAATGTATTGTTGGCTATTGCTACAAAAATATCCCTGTGTTTTGTGATCCAGAGTCAAGAGACATAAAGACATAAAAGTGCCATATTTCAGCCGTAACAAACAGCTTTAAGTCAACACGTAATGACTGCAGCAGTTACAAAACAACACATTTTACAATCCAATCAAAATTTTCATTCATGCCAACTTTAACAGGATGCATCTCACATATGTCTTTTAATTGTCTAGAACAATCACCGTTCTTGTGCATCAGGTTGCAGGATTTGGCTGATCGTAGTGGATGTCCACACAATACATGCTACTAAGGAGAATTTTGTGCCTGAGGGCATTTCTTTTGACTTCAGACGGGGTTTATAACATCCCGTTGCGTTTTGCCTCAAGCACAATGCTAGTTCAGTAGGCCATTACGTAAAGTTCAGAGACTTATTCCCCTTTGAGCAATCGCTTGTGTAATACCCAACAGTCAACTCTAGGGCGAATGACTTTGAATGGGTGATTTACGTGAATAAGAGAGGGAGTACTAGTAATATTCCCTCCACTCTGTCCTAGTTTGGCCCCAGACCAATCCCCTTTCTTTTGGTCTCTGTAAACACAGTGCTCCACTGATACCCTGATCTTTGCCCTCAGAGAGTGAGAGAGACCGAACGTGAATAACCGACCGAACGTCCATAAACCGATGACTGAATGCACTCTGTCATTTGTGTGTGAGGTTTTGTGTAGCTCGGTCTGGCAAGTCAGGACAGGATACCTACTCATTGAAGGGCGGAGGAAAGGCCCCAGTCGGGAGGAAAGATGCAAAGCTCTTTTACATCAAGAGCTTTGGGCAGTTATTTTCCTGTAAGCGTACCAGAGTGTAGCTTCCTTCCTCTGCCGCCTCATCTGTCTGTGTTAGCTAATACTTATTTCACACAAGAGACTCTGGGTTTCTCCCGTTTCCTTTTAAATGCTGCAATGTCAAGGAAGACACTGGAGGCTGTAATAAACAGCCAACATATGGCCACTGGATTTACTGCTGTCACAACCCCCTCGCCTCGTTGCAGACCTTTCTGCTACTTCTCAGTTCTGGTCGAGCACATTTATATCTCCTTTCCTTTTATAAAAGCAATTCAAGACCTCTTCCCACCAGGTAACTGAGAGTCGACGCTACGGGCTCGCAATATCTGTTTGCTTTTGAAGTGCACGTGTCACTTTTGGCAGTTTGGCTCGGAGCTATTGTCTGACAGCCATCCTCGCATGACTCTGTCATTTGCATCCCAGAAGCCAGGCCAATTACTTTTAATAAGAGCTCCTACTGAATGCAAGCTTGAACTTTCGGCATCTTATAAGGTTGCCAAGGTTTTTGACTGAATTGTGCACTGGCAGCTTTGTGGTTGGAGTGGATGCTTTGGCTTCAGGCCCAAGTTTTAAGGTAAATTTAGATTGGGAATGCTTCTCTAATAAATAGTCAGGTGCTATTTGCACTTGGCAGCATCATATGCGTGTCTCGTGGTACAGTAGAGGGAAGGACAAGCCATCGATAATTAAAAAAAAATGTTCAGCTGAAACTAACTTTTTGTTGCACTGGTTTGTCATTTGTGACCCTGGACCATAAAAGCAGTCTTAAGTAACAGTAGCCAACAATACATTGTATGTGTCAAAATGATCGATTTTCCTTTTTCGCCAAAAATCATTAGGATATGAAGATCATGTTCCATGAATTTATTTTGTAAATTTCCTACCGTAAATATATATGTGCATTGCTAAGAAATTCATTTGGAAAGCTTTAAAGGCAGTTTTTCTCAATGTTTAGTTTTTTTTTGTTTTTTTTGCAAGATTCCAGATTTTCAAATAGTTGTATCTCAGCCCAATTATTGTCCTGTCCTAACAAATCATACATCAGTGGAAAGCTTATTTATACCCAAAAATTTGATCCTAGCATCACAAATACGTTGGCCATAAATGTTAAACCAATGGTTTTCAACATTCTTTTTTTTTTTTTGTCTCACTTTAAGGTCCAATTCTCACTATTCTAAAATAAGACATACCTTGACCCCCCC
>JAHKKF010525621.1:8968-33193 GCA_019740295.1 Labeo calbasu | reverse complement strand
TTTTTGCATTTAATTTCCAAATTTTAGTCCAGATTCTTATAATGATTACCTTTTACATTATATCAATCCATACATCTTTTATTTTATTCTTTAGGTTGCACTGTCGCTGTAAGTTTTTGTTTTGTATTCATTTCCATGACTTTCCCAGGAAATCACATTTTTTAAATTCCCTCTGGTTTCCAAGACTAAGGGATCTTAGATCTTAGATTATTAAAGCTAAATTATTAAAGTCTCAAAAAAATAAAATAAAATAAAATAAATAAAAAAATAATAATATAAAATAAAATAATGCCGTTACAAAATATTTTAGATTCTTTTATGGGAGGATTGCTGAAAATACCATGTGGATGATGGTATTCAGCAAAACAACACCATTCAAGCTTTGACCTGTTCAAACATTTTCAGCATTTTTCACTGGGAACAGTAATAATACATCTCAGCCATAAATGACAGCTTTACAGTGTACAGTACGACTGGCAGGCTTGGCCAATATCAGGTCACAGCATGAAAATCAAGTAAACTATACAAACAACCTCCTCTATATCACCTACACAAATGGCTGCCTCTCTTACAGGCTGCACCGGGGCGGATGGCTACAAAGATCTCCCTGTTAAAGCGTCCTTGGCTGCTTAACAGTAGCTGGTCTGTGGCCAGTCGAACTGCTTCCTTTGCTATACATGCACACACACACACGTAGATCCGTAACTGCTTATGCCAGAACTAATCAACATTCTACTAAGGATTCTGCTCTGGTCTCATGGTAAAAGTTCAATTTTTTTTTTTCAGCCCCTCTGGACACGTTGCAACACAGCAGCTTCCTTAAATATACCTTGAACATTTCAGCTAACAAAATAGTCTGGGAAGCAATTTCAAGAGGTTGAATACACTGGCCATCATGAGTTATGACGGTTCCTATTTCAGATTCTATAAATACAGATTGTCCTTGCTGTAAGAGAACCGGCTGTTTGACATTTCCCATGACCTCTGCCAAAAGAAAGGTGCTTGTCTACTTGTAATGATGTCATAAAATGGACATAAATGGCAGGTATGTGTCCTTTTAACTTTGTAGTTACAAAAAGATTGAAATAATTAGGTGAATCAAACATCAGTTTCAATATGAGTGTTATATTTCTTTACGAGCTTTTCATTGATTATCTCTTTAATAGACAGACAGAAAAACAAACACAGTAGATACCTTATGGGACAATATTTTCTAACAGCATTTTCTAACTACATCATAAGTTAAGAATAAGTCAGTTTCAGTAACTTCCCAGAATTCCCCAAGTTGAACACCACACCCTGCACACACTAATGATCTCCTCTCAGATGCTGCCCAGTCATCCTTGTGTGGGTGACCTCAAAAATCTTTGCCTGGTGACCCTCTTAGTTTTACCACATGCTCTTCCTTTGTAATCAAGTCTTTTGTCACAAATCATGCTCCATTCAGAGTTTTCAAAAGCAGTGACTAACCACCATGAATTCCATGTTACACATCTTTGATCATGAGGAACTGACAAACTAATGTAGTACAACAACTGATGTACTTACTAGACCTCAATTAAATATGCAAATGCAAAACTTTACTTCATATAATATCATTACAGCCTTAAATACAAGAAGAAATTAAGCTGGACCATATACATTTGCTTTTTAGACTATTATATGTGACCCTGGACCAAAAACAGTCATAGGCAGCATGAGTATATTTGTAGCAATAGCCAACAATACATTGTGTGGGTCAAAATTATTGATTTTTCTTTTATGCCAAAAATCATTAGGGTATTAAGTAAAGAACATGTTCCATGAAGATATTTTGTAAATTCCCTACCGTAAATATATCAAAACTTAATTTTTGAATAGCAATATGCATTGCTAAGAACTTAATTTGGACATCTTTAAAGGCAATTTTTGCACCTTCAGATTTCAGATTTTAAAAGAGTTGTATCTCAACCTAATATTGCCCTATTCTTAACCATACATCCACGGAAAGCTTATTTATTCAGCTTTCAACCGATGTATTAATCTCAATTTACCCTTATGACTGGGTATGTAGTCCAGGGTCACATATGTAATAGAAAAACCTTTCCACTGTTTCTGTTGTTCAGATATAACCAAGGACAGATGAATGGGGGGAGGTGGGTTATAATATTAATTAACACCCAACCATCCACAATTCAGTCCAATCCCAAAAGATAAAATCAAATCTTGTCTAAACTACATTTTTTCTGAAAAAGGTCACGTGCTTCAAAAACATTTTCTTACGATAAATATTAGGATAATAAATGGCATACAATATTTGATAATAAATACAGTAAACACAGCAATATTATTTATTTCAATTCTCGCTATTAATAAGCCATTAACAATGACATTTACCTTAATAAACTCCTAATTTGCTGTTTATTAATAGTTAGTAAGGTAGTTGATAAGTTTAGGTATTGGGTAGGATTAGGGATGTAGAATATGGTCATAAAGAATAAATGCTTTATAAGTACTAACAAAACAGCCAAAATGTTATTAATAGGCATGCTAATAAGCAACTAGTTAGCAACTTAGCAAAAACTGGTTCCTATACTAAAGTGTTACCATATTTTTACAATTTAAAACAACTTTTTTTTTCTATTTTAATGTAATAATAAGTATTCTGTGATGAATGGGAAGTTCAGAAGAACAGCATTTATTTTAAACATTTTATTTTAAATATAATTAAATGTCTATACTGCCACTTTTGATCAAATTCATGTGTCCTTGCTAAATAAAAGTACAATTTTTTTCAAAATAAAATACTGACTTCAATCTTTTGGTAGCGTATGTATTATTGTTTACTAAATGGCTGGTTTTAATCGCATGACCAATCACAAGATTACATTAACTTTCACGTGTACATGGATACGGTCCTAGCAGGGAAATCCCCTGCAGCCTGGCAACCCTGTTCATCACCTGACACAGCCCATTACCATGGTTACTGCATGCTCAACACACTTCAACCCTAACAAGAAAGAGCAAAGCTGGACTGCAATTAAAATTTTATTTGGGTTCAGGGTGAGTCAAGAGCAGACACACACCTGTACACAGCTTTGATCCATTCCTTCTGAGGAAAAACACACAATATCTGGCACCCACATTAGGATAATCCGATTTAATTTTGGTTTGTATATTTCATGTTTAAGCTTGCACACAGCTAGAAATCTGTATTGATAATCAATTTTAGAAATAGTGTAAGTAAAAAACTGTCTTTAAAATGCTACCAAAACAGATTCATTAAAAAGCTAAGATTCCTATTGAGTCAAAGGTGGTTACCTAACAACTCTTACACAAAGGACCAGCTGGAAACCCCAGACGCGTGTGTTGACGTGTCTTTGAGTAATCCCTCAAGCATTTACACAGAAGCTCTTCTCATGACTGGAGAGGAACACCAAATGCTTTTCCAGGTTCTAAGGACCTCCCAAACTCAAAACACTGACAAATACAAGTTGTGCAGCCTCTATGAAGTGTAAACCTAAATAAACATCATTCTAAGTCTTGACCCCAAAACTAAAAAGGACCAGATGGACCAAGCAAATTCAGTCCAATCGAATCTAAACCAACACAATATGCAGGAAACAGGAAAGCTGTCCATTTTACCTTTATGGTTAAAAATGCCCTCCATCTCCATACTACTTCGGGAATGGGCGATGCAAAGCATGGAGCTGGGAACCAGGCCCTCCTGGGCAGGTGACCGGTCAGTGGTGCGAACCAGACACCAGTCAGGCTTGTCCTGGGGCCTTTCTACCAGCTCCACCGTCTGACCTCTACGAACAGTCAATTCCGATCCATTACTGGCCATGAAGTCGTGGATAACCACCGTCAACTCTGAACCACCGGACAACTGTGGAGGGAGACATAAAGTCACATTAAAATTCAAAAACATCTGAGATACAGACAAAAAAACTTATAAAAAAAGAAAAAAACAGTCAAGTCCAAAGCCAGAACGAACGTACCCACTGGTAATGTGGCATTGCCAATGAGCTCAAAAGGTGAGCCACTGACCCTGAATCTTTACACGCCATGTTTCTACCAAAACAACTCCCCCTGGTATGTCCTTACTCAGTAACATCACATGGAATGATGGTCTGTGTCAAAAATAACATTTCCGACAATGCCATATTCTTCAGTCGGGAAAACAGAACGCTGAATAACCTTGCTTTCCTCTTTTCTGATCAAAATGAATCTCATCTACAGTTCACGCTCAAGCATTCAGAACTCCAGTGAGGTAAAGTGGCAGGCGGTTGAAGGCTGCTGACACATCCTCGCATTGCCACGGAGATGGAATCAGTCTGAAGGAGTGACGCCTGGCAGGAGGAAGGGAGAGGAGGCAGAGACGGACACAATGTGCCAAGATTTAAAGGAGCAGGAGGCAAATTAATACTCATTAGAAGTGACGTGCAGGGACTCGTCTGCTTCTGAGAGCTTCACCTTTTCACCCCACCGTGAACTGAGAGGGCTCTGTGTGCGTTATGATGCTTTAAACAGTGTGTCTTTGTGAGGGGTCGCCAGGGTACATCAGTGAAATTAGTGTCAGCGAGATACTCCTTATGTGTTTGTGTATGCCACAAAGAGACAGGGAAGAGACCGACAATGGAAGTGGAGACAGAAACATAAAGATGGTGCGTCCAAGTGTGTTTAGATTGAAGCGTATCAGCAAGTAACGTGTTTTGCTGTAGGAGGCTCGCAATACGTGTCGGTGACAAAAACACGCACATGTGTGAAGGCGTGTGAGAGGAGAGCTCTGACTGTGAGTGGGAAGACAAGCGTCTGTGCTGCTAAATCCAAAGCAACCGAAGCAACAAACGTTCCCCAATGAGGAACCTTCATTACGTCTGTTGGTAATCAGGTTTAATGGAAAGTCTGAACTACTGGACGCCACTGTGTCCAAATTTTTTGTATGGCTGATTCGTCAATTAGAAGAAATTTTCTGTTCCCTAAAATTGTTGTATATACATAAATAAAAAAAGCCGCTCATAAAAACCTTAAATCATTCTAAATGAGAGATTCTTCCAAAGGAAAATACTTTGCTACTTTATTTTTATTTTACTTTAATTTACTAATTTTTAACATTCATTCATATAATCATTTCATTAAATGTTAAAATCTTAAGTGTAGAGCTGATTTTTTAACATTTAATTTAGTGTTTATTTGACACTAATTTATATGACACTAATTGTCCTGCTGCTCATAGCTTAATTAAACTTCATAACTGATGAACTTAGTAATGAACAACATTGACTAAATTGGGCTGAATAATAGCACTATTGAGTTGCTTTACAGCTGCAACATTTTCATAAGTTATGAATTTTACAACATTACCACTGACACCACTGTCTGTATTGAGTCATTTTTTCCACAACTGCATAGTGACAGAAATGCAATTCGTTTTAGGATTAAGATTTACATAATGATAATGAGTAGCTTTATTACTGTACGTGTTCACATAAGGTTCACATGAGGTTCACGTGTTAATCACATTAGAATTGTTATTTAGAAATTTTTTACATCTAAAATTTCTAAAAATTAAAACTCCCCACCATTACACATTATGCCAAAACCATTTGTCAAGATTTCAAGTAGTGAAAGTGGCCCTATTTAAAGATTCACCCATATGTGACCCTTGTCTCTAAAAAACATTGCTTGGAATAAACTGTACTTTGAGATTTGATTCACAATTAAAATCAATTTTATTGTAGGTGTAGCCTGTTTCTTGGGCACAAGTCAATGTGGCGCAGCCTTTTGTCTGAGGTAGCCTTGACAGTGATGAATGAAACAAATGTTTTTTTTGTTTTTTTTTGCTCATGTACATTTCACTTACTGATTTTCCAGCAGGTCAGTATTATCTCTAAAGAAGAGCATAAATTCAGCGGAGGGAACAAGATCATCTTCTTTAAATCTTTGAATCACAACAAGAACAAATGAATGCTCATCCATTTGATATGAAATGCCGCTTATGGAATATAGCTTCAAGCAGCAATAATGAGGCCAACCACACAGATGGCATAAACATGGCAAGTAAACTTGTTTACTCATAGAATCCTTACCAGTGATTGTAGGATTTGTGGTTTTATAGGCTATACGTATTTCTAGAAGTACTTGTAATTTTTCACCAGAAGTTGACAAGGTCAAAAAATTGGTAGGGTTTTACCAGGATGTCATGGTTAAGATACCTGCAAAGTTTTGTGCTAGTATGACAAATGGTTTCAGATATATAGTACTTCCAGTTAGTCTCTAACACATTCAAAGTGTTTCACACATCAGAAATTAATTAATTTTGTTCTTTGAAAATTGGATTGAAGAAGATCAGAACCAGTTTGGTGAACAGTTAGTAGCTTTGCAACTAAGAAATTGGTATGCAGATCTGTTCAAGATGGCCAAAGGTGAAGCTTGAAAAATATCCATAGTGTTCCATGAGTACTTAGACATAAAATTCTGTAAAGATTCTGTCATTTACCCTCCCTCATGTCCTTCCAAACCCAAGATTTCCTTTCATCTTTAGAATAGAAATGAATACATTTTAATATCCTTTTGAAAGTCCACACAAACAACATGTTCATGTTTAAAAAAAAAAAGAACTCATCAAAGTAATCCATATAAAATGAGCAGTTTAATCCGAGTCTTCTGAAGAGACACACTTGCTTTAATTGATGAACAGAATTTTAGGTGTTTATTCACATATAAACACTGACACACATATACAGAACCTCACTGGTTCTTGTGCATCAAGCAAACATAGTTGAGTTTCCATGTTTACCATTTGGATTACATTTACAAAATGGTTTGTATGTTTTTTTTTGTTGGTTTTTTTTTTTGTGAAAGCTGGTTGGACTTTCAGTGTATGAACAAAAGTGATGAAAGAATATTAAAGATATCTTCATTTGTGTTACGAAGATGAACGGGAAGTCTTATGGGTTTAGAATGACATGACGGTCAATTTTGAGTTAACAGTGTATCCACCTTATTTTTCCCATAAGAGTGGGTGCAGCCATTTGTACATTTTTTGTGTCTGGCTTCCGGTCTCATCCACTTCCAGCTATTATTAGCTGCACATTAAGCTCGTTTTGCTGCTTGATATTGCAAACTGGTGTGTNNNNCCATATTATTTTAATGTATTATCTTAATTATGAACACACTGGTTTGTAGTGCAAACTGTTTTACCGTTTACTGCACTTCGATATTTTTCTCGTTATTTCCCTATGGCGGATTATGAACCGGACGTCTAACACATTACCAGAAAACAGCTTACTTCCGCATTGAAAAATAAGGTGAATACTGTGACTTTCCCTTTAGATGATATTATTACAAGTTTCTTTACCATGGTCTTTGAGTAGGATGCCACAAAGAGCACAAAAGTGTTTCTAACTACAATAACATTAATTCTGGTTAAAAAAAAAAATCAAATTATACTTTTAGGGTGAGGCTAAAACACTTACTACAGAAATTAAACCATTTTCTTTGTCTTAAAATGCTGCAGGTCTAAACATGCCACCAAAACACCAGAATTCAACACCGGCAACACATGGCACTTTTTGACTAAGGTCGACAGATTTTCACACTCACCTTGTCGCTATCCAGTGTGTTCTGGGAGGTGCGGGAGGCGATGGAAATGGTGTCTGGCTGACTGCTTGCATCACCCTGACTGTCTAGGTCCTCTCCATCCCTGTTATTAAATATAATATATATTAGTCAAAAGTGCAAAATGACCAAGGAGAAGCCACCCTGGTCCGACAGTCAATGTCAAAGACAGCACACTGATATGCAAAAAAAAAGTGTTTTCTATATTAACATATTCTAAGATCCAGAGATCTATGCATGGTTATTGAGTAGAATTGATGCGAGTTGTTAATGTACCGTTTGCCCTTGTGTTTGGTTGCTGTGGCTTTGGGAATGTGAATTGGCTCTTTGAGTGCCCCCCGTAAATGGATGGTACGCTCCTGGATAACTTCACGTACATGTTTAATCCAATCTTGTTTGTTTTCAATACATGAAGCCTAGGAGGTGCATTTAACACAACAAAACATTAATAAACCTCAATTTACACAACATACATAAATAGCAATAGGAACTGTCAAAGCCTACTGGTCTGTTGCAAAAATAATGATAACATGCAATCAGAGTTCAAATTAAGTCAAACACTCTTTACCAAATTAATGTGTTGCTGGTCTTGTTATGTACATTCTTCCAAAGGAAACAAAGTTTTTTTTTTTAATCAAGTTAAAGTTTTTTTTATCAAAATGTAATAAATTGCTCTGCTTCTTAATGTACTTTCCTTTAAAGGTCCCTAGCCTCCAACCACCTGTCAAAGAAACTCAATTTCCATACTTTTCAATTGGGAACAGATTCAGTTGGCATCTGGCATCAGATTACAGAGGTAGAATAGTTGGAAATAGTGTTCAATAATTGTAAGACAGGCTAAAATTGTGAACATGAGAGCATCCATTTTGCATCCATGTGTCTATCTACATGTGAGAACACATGGAATGGCATATGATTCATTACATGATTCAATTATGCCTTCAGAGATGAAAGGCAACCATTCAGAGAGACAAGTTACATAAGTGGTTATTTAAAATGCTTACAAGTCTTACAAAATGATTTTATACAATGGAATGACTCAAGCCAGAGCTACAGTTTATGAAAATTCAAAACCTGAAAACACATCCACTCATGTGATGCATTTCAAGGATCCTCAGATGAATTATACTTTTTATTTGATAACAAAAACTAATAGAAAGATCCATTTGATTTGAGATCAGGGACAACCTTTTCAATAATGAAACATTTGTATGCTGAGTCAGTTAGCAATGTTTGGATAAAAAAAGCTTGAAAGCAAAAAAAAACACCTATTAGAAGCCAAAAATAAGTGACAGCTATACTGAAGAAAAAAAAAACTTGGCTAAAGTAGCAATTTGGAACGTGAATCACACCTTTAGGACTATTTTGTTGTCTGAGGTAGGTGTCCGTCCAACCCAGAGTGCAAATTTACATGGATCCCCTTCCACATGTTCAGTAACTCCTAGTTCTGAGGTCTAGGCAACGTAAAAAAGCATAGATCAAACATGAAATAATTCAGTCTATTATAAAGAATTGCCCTCCATAAACAAAGCAAGCATTTCTTTATATAAATAAATAAAAATAATGACTGTAAAACCTGTACCATGAGCTTGCTCTTGTAGAGGTACTTGCTTCTGCCATTGGAGTCTTTGACGTCTTTGCTAAAGATGAGAGACATCTCAAAGAGGAAGAGATGCCGCTCTCTGCCTTTACGAATCAGAGTCTTTGGATCCCAAACCTGGAATGACTCCTGCAGAATCAACTCACCCTGAGACTCAATGTTCTCATCAAAACCTGAGAGGACATGAGGCAGAGAGGCAGAGAGAGCAAAAAGGAACAAGAGGTTGAACAACAATACATGATTAAAAAAGAACGATTTGGTTTAGCAAGCTGTGTCTGTGTGTGTATGTGTGTTACTCACCCTCCAGCATGCTGAGGTGCATAGCATCGTTAGCTCTTTTAGGCACACTAAGCATGACCTCCAGGCCATCTTTAATTTCTCCTTTACCCTCCTCACAACACGTCAACAGTTCCTACAAACAAAAAGAATAATTGAACTTTCAGACCCACATTTTGGTTTTGATAAGGTCTGTGTATAGTGTACTTTGGATTTTTGCTGGGACTGTGCTGTTTCTGACTGCTGTTGTTCTGTGTTTGGTTTGTGTTGGGTCTTAGCTGGCTCTGTGACGGTTCTATGTTATGTCTGTGCTGGGTTTGTGGTCTTTTGTTTTTTAGTCTGTGCTGGGTTAGTGATGGTTTTATGTTAAGTCTGTGCTGGGTTTGTTTTGGTTCTATGTTTAGTCAGTACTGGGTCTGTGTTAGCGTATGCTAGGTTTGTAAGGGTTCTATGTTTGGTCGATGATGGGTCTCTGTTTAGTCTGTGCTGAGTTTGTGATGGTTTTATGTTAAGCCTGTGCAGAGTTTGTTATGGTTCTATGCTTAGTGCTGGGTCTGTGTTAGTCTATGCTGGGTTTATGAGGGTTCTGTGTTTGGTTGACGATGGGTCTCTGTTTAGTCTGTGCTGAATTTTTGATGGTTTTATGTTAAGTCTGTGCTGCGTTTGTTATGGTTCTATGTTTAGTCTGTGCTGGGTTTGTTATGGTTCTATGTTTAATCAGTGCTGGGTCTGTGTTAGCCTATGCTGGGTTTAGTCAGTGCTATTTTTGTTATGGTTCTGTGTTTAGTCAGTGTTAAGTTTATTATGGTTCTATGTTTAGTCAGTGCTGGGTTTGTAATGGTTTTATGTTAAGTCTATGCTGGGTTTGTTATGGTTCTATGTTTAGTCAGTGCTGGGTCTGTGTTTGCCTATGCTGAGTTTGTGAGAGTTCTATGTTTGGTCGATAATGGTGTCTTTGTTTAGTCTATGCTGAATTTGTCATGGCTTGTGTTAAGTCTTTGCTGGGTTTGTTATGATTCTATGTTTAGTGTGTGCTGGGTTTGTTATGGCTCTGTGTTAAGTCAGTGCTGGATTTGTGAAGGTTTTGTTTAGTCTGTGCTGTGTTTGTTATGGTTCTGTCTTTATTCAGTGCTGGGTCTGAGTTAGAGGTGGGTTTGTGAGGGTTCAATGTTTGGTTGGTGATGGGTCTTCGTTTAGTCTGTACTGAATGTGATGGTTCAATGTTTAATCTGTCCTGGGTTTGTGATAGTTTTAGGTTAAGGTTGTGCTGGGTCTGTGTTCAGTCTGTTTTGGGTTTGTGATGGATTTATGTTTGGTCTGTGCTAGGTTTATGTTTCATCTGTGCTGGGTTTGCTATGGTTCTGTGTTTGGTCAGTGCTGGGTTTGTGATGGTTTTATGTTTAGTCTGTGCTGAGTTTGTTATGGTTCTATGTTTAGTCTGTGCTGGGTTTGTTACTGGTTTGTGTTTAGTCAGTGCTGAGTTAGCCTATGCTGGGTACGTGAGGGTTCTATGTTTGGTCAGTGATAGGTTTCTGTTTAGTCTGTGCTGAGTTTGTGATGGTAAATGTTAAGTCTGTGCTGGGTTTGTTATGGTTCTATGTTTAGTCTGTGCTGGGTTTGTTATGGTTCTGTGTTTGGTCAGTGCTGGATTTGTGATGGTTTTATGTTTAGTGTGTGCTGAGTTTGTTATGGTTCTGTGTTTGGTCAGTGCTGGATTTGTGATGGTTTTATGTTTAGTCTGTGCTGAGTTTGTTATGGTTCTGTGTTTAGTCTGTGCTGGGTTTGTTATTGGTTTGTGTTTAGTCAGTGCTGAGTTAACCTATGCTGGGTCCGTGAGGGTTCTATGTTTGGTTGGGATGGGTCTCTGTTTAGTCTGTACTGAATTTGCAATGGTTAAATTTTTAGGCCGTGGTGGGTTTGTAATAGTTCTAGGTTAAGTCTGTGCTGGGTCTTTGTTCAGTCTGTTTTGGGTTATGTTTGTAGTAGTTTGTGTTTATTTTGTAATGAACCTGTATATAGTCTGAGCTGGGTTTGGGTAAGGTCTGTAGTTACTGTGCTGAGTATGTGTAGGTGCTGGGTTTGTGATGGAATTGTTCTGAGTGTGTGATGGATTTGTGATAAGTTTGTATCTGTTTTTTTTTTTTTTTGACACTGCCAAAAATCTGCTTACTTGTTTTTTTGCAGAACTTTTATTGTGAAGAATGTGAACTGTGCTGAGTTTGTTTAATGTATTGTAGTACACATACCTTCAGCAGCAGCTGATACTTGGTGATCCTTTGAACCGGTTTAATAAGGTATGATGAGATGGAATTAGCCAACCTGTGTCTTTGCTGGATTTCCTGCACACATACAAGTACACTGAAGTCTTTAACACATCATAACAAAACATCTTTCGCACAAACACCTTAAACACATGCTGGAAAACAATCAGTAACCATTTAACTTTAGCTTTTTAATTTTTAATAGCTTCTTGATAGCAATTTTGCAAAAGCGGATCTCAAGGCTATAGTCATTCATCACTGTTCAGCCCTGAAAGAAGAGTCCGTCTGTTCTGATCGCCTGGCAACAGTTTAATAGTGAGGCATCACTGGCCCCCCACCCACTCCCAGACACACAGGAAGTGCCCTCTCTCTAAGACCTCCACCTACCAGCTCAAGAACAAAACTGATTAACAGAGCACAGGGGCCATACACACACTCACTCACACACATGCATTTCAATACATATACATAATAGACACACACTAATACTACCACAAATTCACAATGGCACACACATTTGCATATAAACACACATTCTCTGTCAAATACACACAAAAGTGTTTGTCCTTACACATATTCATTTGAATTTTTATGATTCATTTGCCTAATACTCACATCAAAATAGGTCCCTGCATGTTCCAGAATCAGCTGAGTGGAGTCAGGCTTGTTCTTACAGTAATTCACATACATCTGAAACTTATCCGCCTAGAATAAAATGCACATACATAAAAAAACAAAACAAAAAAAAAAAACATTTTGAACATGAAGATGCTGTCTCTTTTAGAATGATAACCTGTTATCAGAACATATTAACTAAACAATGATTTAAAAGATACTTCATAAATAGTATAATATAGTTGGTACTAATCCTGAACCTAAAACTAAACTTATTTAAAAGTTACCTTATATTACTCAGTACTTTCTTTGTATGTAAACTGTAAGTACATGTACTCTCAAACACAGTGCAACCCAGATGTAAGTTCCAATGATCTGATTTAATGTCAATATAATGTTACATGAGTGTAGTGCATTTTTTGATAAGATTATCTCTAGCACACTGGCACTCACCCATGTGACAAAACAGTGACCCACATCCTCTGGAAGCTGTTCATATTTTTCCAGTTCTTTGAGGAAAATACTGAAAAAAAGAACAGCAAAGGGAAATTTTAAGTGAAGGAAGTTACAAACATAATTATACATAATTACAAGAATTGTTGTTTACAAGGTTCACTGACTTGTGATGGAACTCGTATAGGTCTTGCATGTTGCCAAATATTATGTGCTCTTTGTTGACAATCCCCGGGGGAATCTCCTCCACACCGCTGGTCATTTCCCACAGATATGTCTGAAACACACACACACACTCACACTTAGAATTTTTTCCAACAATGTGATAACAGACTAAAAGTATTACACTTTTAAAGACATCTGTATTTCATTGTTTACATTGTTTTGAAATATGGACAATATGGACTTATATTTATCTGGATGTGTTCAAAAAATGGATAGTTGGCTCTGATATTATTGGTTAATACAGTTTTCTTATCTGTGCATCTTCAACTATGTCAGTGAAAAATAAAATTTCTGAAGCAAAGAATAATTTTCATAAAATGTACTATGATGTACAAAACATAAACATGGTACAAAAACATGATGGTAACAATTGTAAATTTTGAACATGTTTTTACAGTTTTAATAATATTTCACCTTTCCAGTTTGTTTTTAAAATGACTGTTTGACAAAGTCTTCTTGGAATTAACTTGTATTAATCAGAATTCTGGGTCATAAACCATATTATCCATAATATGCACTGTAACAGAATATTAATGTTTATTCTCAAATATCATAACAAAAGTAATTCTATAGAACAATCAACTCAAGCTGTTGATGACTACTGTTTTTTTTTAACAAAATTTGCATAAATCGATATACAGAAAAGTTAAAGCACATTTGGATATGACCTACAGTTTGCACTTTTGCACGCTGTTGTCCAGGACGTGAATACAAATAAATGAGCTGATTAAATTACTGTGCAAAAATACTAAAATGCATCATAATAAATGAATCACCAACAGTTTTTTTCCCAGAAGAGAATGAAGGAAAAAGAATGGACATGCATTATTTTTTTAGAATATGATTACATGCATATTTCAGAGTGCATGAATATTCCAATAGTTGTGGAGCATGTTTTTGGATTAAAAAATGGTGCGTGTAAACATGGTCAGTGTTTTAATAACACAGTCCTTTTTAATGAGATCAAACAGTAGCTATTCCTGGATAAACTGGATTGTTCTTGGGCTGCACTGCAGTGAATACATTTATAGCACAGGTCTTTTGTGATCTGTCCAAAGTGGACATTGGTGTACCACACCCTCTAAATGTCGGTCCGTACGGAGCAGACTGTGACAACAGCACTTACATCCATACACTCCCGCAGGTCTCTCACATATGCCTTCTCGGTCTGAATGAGCTCCGCCATAATAAACCTGAAAAGAGAGAGGTAACAGGGCAATGCACCAGAGACCTATTGTCAACAACTGTTTGAAAGCACAATACCTCTGGGAGGGGTTTCAATCTAGTATAAAAACCTCAAAAATAAAACCTTTAGTATGCATATTTATGGGTGTTTCCTCAAACACAAAATAACCAAAGTTGGACTTTCTTCAAATTAAGTATTAACCCTTCCCTTTCAGCACTTCCTGCCATTGGCTTCATAACGTACAATCAGATTTAAAAGACATACTCTTTTCTGCGGGCCGATTTGCGTTTCTCCTCATTGAGTTCATGGTTGACATCTCTGAGTTTGACCTCTGCACCAGGAGCACTGGCTGGAATGATGTCCAACTGCAGATCTTTACTCTGAAACCCCAAAAGAAAATTTTAATGGTCAGAAATCACATTTCTTTCATAAATTAACATGGTAAATGACTCTTACAGCAAAAACATTGTTTATCCACACTCCAGCCATTCATCCACACTCCAGCCATGCAGGCCACATCAACACACCCACTCTCACAGCCCTCTCACCGCTTTGTTGGAGTCAGTGGACAGGCCGAGCGCTTTCTCCAGGCAGGAACGGTACTTGTCCATGCGGAGGGAAAAGTCACGGTAGCGTTTGTCCACTGAGGCGACCCATTTCTGAATCTCGCTCGCATGGGCGTGGCCCTTCTCACAAAAACCATCAGCCAGCTGGATCAACAACTTTACCCGCTCTTTGGTTTGCTAAAGAGAGAGAGTGAGAGAGAGAGCTAGAGAGAGAGCTGCACTGATTCCACAGAGCCAAAGATCTGAGTGTAGACATAATCTGAGAGGTGTATTATGATTTGCTGGCAAGTTGATAAACCAGTGACATGCTTACAATCACAGTCATAGAATAACTTTGGACGAACTAAGTAAAACTAAAGAGATAGTTTACCCAACATTAAAATCTTGTCATCTTTTACTCACCTATACAGTATAATATAATATAATAAAATATAGGCATGTCTTATTGCATTTGTCAGTATAAAATGTTAATTCATAAAAAAAAAGTTTATTTATAAACACTCTACATTTCTGATAATCCTAATTATCCTAGTTAAGTTTCTATGGTCACACAGGTTTGTTTATTATTACACTTGTGGCCACGAGAAAAGGATATAGTTCCCTCAAAAAGGGATCTTGTGGCCATGACATTTTGGCTGTCATTATCAATGACATAAGGATGTCATTATCTAAAAAAAAAAACTTTGGCCACAAAATATCATGACATTCCCACAAGTTAATATGTTGTGACCTCTGCAATACTACGTGAACTGAACATGTCCCTTCCTGGTCACCATATGTTTGACATCACTGACATAAAACCTGGTGTGATGCATCTTGACCTGTATTTGAACTGAACATTACCATCAATTAGACTTGAAACCTCAGGGTTTCAAGTCCCCCCCCCTTATTTATTTATTTTGTTAGTTACCTATGATAAGTCCATCTGTTAGCATTACAAAGTTAGCAGAATCCCACACAGGTCATATGGGCCTACTATGGTGCCTTCATATGCTTGACAGCATAAAAATGACATAAAATAGCACTCTAGACATTAAGAAATAATTATTTTCTGTTGCAGTAAAGAAAGAAAGTCAGGTGTGAAACAGCACAAGAAAGAGTAAATGATATCAACAAATGGGCAACAGAATATGGTCAAAATGTTCATATACAAGCATTCTGATTTAGCTTCTAGGCATCTAGGAAAATAGGAAAGCAAACTGTCCCTATATTAAGGCATACCTTGGCTGTAATCTGGAATTCCTCATGTTCTTTTAGCAGTTCCTGTGTGTGGTGTATAGTGGAGCCTGTGGAGGTGTGTGTGGATAAGTAAAACTCTCCTGTATCATGGATCCACTCCAAAGCCTGCAGAAAAAAAGTCAAAATGACAAGTAAAATAAGATGATTACAGGATAAAATGTGAATATGTGCATGTGTGTTTGTACAAGAGTGTTTTTAACCTTGTGGGAGTGAAGGAAATAGCCTTAAAAGAATAGCAGTAAAGGGACAAAACTATGTCTTCAAGGTTAGGTTTAGGTTACAGAATTTATAATGAGCTTTTATTAACAATAGATATAAAAGGGAAGTCTGGACAAAGATATAAAAAAAGCCAGTGTTTTATGTTATACTCTCATGTGTCCACAAGAGGGAGTGAGATCTCTAAAAGTGCTCTCATGCATTTGGAAACTCACTCATA
Organism: Labeo calbasu; assembly: GCA_019740295.1. Taxonomy (NCBI): domain Eukaryota; kingdom Metazoa; phylum Chordata; class Actinopteri; order Cypriniformes; family Cyprinidae; genus Labeo; species Labeo calbasu. Next base: position 16,734 of record JAHKKF010525621.1, on the reverse strand, counting down.
TTTTCATATCATTTTAAATGTAACTGATTTCAGAACAGGTTGCATTGTGTGCAGGTTTGTCACTATTATTCACTGACAAAATGTATCCGAGTCTCAAAGAGGACTTCATGGGCCACGCTCATTAAAGGTCCTGGGGAACGTTGGGACACAAGACTCTTGAGTACTGCAGCAGAGTACTGTGTGGTCAAACTAGAGTCCTTCCTCTCTATTACTAAGAGTTTAAATGCAGAATGAAGCGAGAAACTCCATCCAGTACCGCAGACTTCCTGAAACCCTACACTGTAATTATGTAAAAGACACAATTTACACAACTTCAGAAAATGTGCATTAGGAGAACCTTTTCAGTTATTTTTTTAGGCAGATGCTTTTTCACCATAATAGGGCAAAAATATAAATGAAGTGCTAGTGAGAGCTACAAATACAGTACACTTTTTTCCAAATATGTAATACATGACAGTTGAACCTCTTTTGGGTTTATATAGCAGTCACACAAACCACTGAATGCTTGACCTGACATGGTTCTGTTATTTGAGACTCCAGAAATACTTGTTGTGGTCTGTGGCGGCTTCCAGTCAATTGTGTGTGACATAAAATCATTTGATCTCAAATAGACGGTAGGGTTTGAAGAACAAAATTCTGTCTGCAAAACTGATGTTTGATGATATATTCCTACACTCTTTCTTGAAACCTGACTTTAATGCATTGCATTAAAATAAGCATTTATCACCATTTCAGTTTTCTGGGAATGGCATTGATTGAATGATGTGTGGCTGTTAAAAATGATCTTTCCATTTATAAATCTATGTACAATATGTAAGATGCTTATACAAATGTGCACCTTACAGTTAATAAATCTTATTTTTGATGAGTTGTGTTCAAATTAATAAGCCTTTGGTTTTGCAAGGGCTGTAAGGAAATCTCTTTTCTCTCCAATTTGTTTTTTATTTTCTGTTAAGGATTACCTACATAGAAATTCAGGAATTACATTTTACACTATATTTTGGTTTTGACTGTACAAGGAAGAAAGTGCTGTTACATTATCATCATCATCAAGTTACCACTTTGCTTCAATCTCAGGTGCACCTCCTCACAAACAGAGTCTTTCTGTCTAAATCTTTCAAAAGTCAAAAAGCTGGTTCCGCTACACTGTCTCTACACAGCTCTGCCTTTTACTGATTCAGACCTGGATTAAACCAGTACTGACCTGTTTGGCACTGCGTTCAAACACCACATACTGCTGACACTGGTCAAGCCTTCTCTTCCTCATGGTCCAGAAGTGCAGAACCCGGTTCTCCCGCTGCAGCAACTCGTTCAGGATGTCTTCAGGACAAAGGAACAGAATCAGAATCACAGAACACATGTGAACCCTGAGATATAACAATATAATAACGCTAATCAAATAGCGAATAATGGTTAACCTTAGTACAAAATGTGGCTTAATATTTGGTTTTAATAATCCAGTCATAAACGTGTTTTTAAAAGAGGATGTAGTCTTACTCTTGACTTGTTGTTCAGGGGCTTTGACATGTGCGAGCATTCCCGGCATATTCACACTGTTTCTGTGTAAGTACTTGAGAAAGACATCAGCGTTGCGTCTTGCTAGTGTGCATGCCTTCAGACAAGAATGAGAGAGAGAAAAAAGAAGAGTCAGTTATGAGTAAATTTGCACTGAATATTTCATGTCATAATAAGAATGATACTTATGAGCTCAGTACCTTGAGGAAGGCCTCTTTCTGCTCCAGGTGTTTACTGATCATGGGCGTCACATGATCAGACTCTGAGTTTGGTCCCAATTTATCAGTACCTCCACACCAGTCTTCCTCTCGCTTGTATTCCTGTTCTAAACTTTCCAGCACACTACACACCTGCATAAGAAAAAAAGTCCAAATTATGAGACACTATAATGATGAGATAAAAAAAATAAAATGATGAGATACCAAGTCATAATTATTACATAGTAAAAAATATGAGACACTGAGTCATAATCATGAGGCTAGTCAAAACTGACATAAAAAGTAGAAATTATGACAAAAAGTCATAACTGTAAAATAAAAAGTTGAAATTACGCAACACTAAGTCATAATAACTTTTTTCATAACTTCTACTTATGTCATGATTTTGAATGTTTATGCCATAGTTAAGACTTTGTATGTTATAAATTCAATCTTTTATTTCATAATAATCATTTTTTATCCTGTATGTCATGACTAATTTGTTTACAAAAAAAAAAACATGTTCATAAGGTACAGAGAACAATAAAGAACATAAAATGTTTAAACAAAACATGTTTTAGCTCCCTTCGTATATGCAAATCATCAGAAAGGATAGAAAAAAAATGTTTATAACATTGAGAAAACACCAAGTTGCTGAGGCAAAATAAATGTGATCAAAGATTTCAATATGTCTGCCAATAGTAGAACTTAATGAACAAGAGGTCAAGAATCACTATCAAGACAAGCTCACTGACCTGCTCTGATGTCTTGTAGAAAGCCACTGAGGCATTGACCAGTTTGAGGCGGTCTTCCATCTTCAGCATGAGCTGCTGCCAGTGAGACGCCACCTTCTCTGCGCAGTCACGGATCATGTCCATGTCGTAGTGATTGGCCTGTAAAAGAGCCTCTGCTTTCTGCTGCACCTGCAATGCACTCTGATGGGTTTTCTGGATAGAATGAAAGACGAGGAAAATGAAAGAGAAAGTGAAACATGAGAAGAGAAAGTGAAAATGACCAGAAATTGGTAGGAAATATTTTAAAATGTTCATGCCATGGAGAACCAGATTTCCTTGTTCTTTTTGCCTGAAACCTCACTTTGAAAACTAAGAGTTAATTATTTGACAAGTAAAACTGTAGACATCATGAGATCATTTACTATTATTAATAACTTTTTATGATTTACATATAGGTGTCTCAAAGAGACAACCGTAAGAACAAAGACGTAACAACTAATGCTGAATAAATGCCAGTTCAAATATTTAAACATTTTAGTTTGGGGACCAATTCTCACTATTAAAGGAGAAGTCCACTTCCAAAACAAAGATTCACATATAATGTACTCACCCCATTGTCATCCAAGATGTTCATGTCTTTCTTTCTTCTGTTCTTCATTTCTTTCTTTCATAATTTCAGCATTTTTCCCCATATAATGTACTGCTATGGTGCCTGATTTTGAACTTCCAAAATGCAGTTTAAATGCGGCTTCAAACGACCCCAAATGCGGTTGTAAAGCCGAGAAAGAAGAGTCTTATCTAGCGTAACGATCAGTTATTTTAATAAAGATAATACAATTTCTATACTTTTTAATGCCAAACGCTCGTCTTGTCTTACTCTGCCTGGACTGTTTTTGTTCCGGTTCATGACAGTTAGGGTATGTCGAAAAACTCCCATCTCATGTTCTCCCTCAACTTCAAAATCGTCCTATATCGCTGTTTTACTTTTTTTGCAAGGGTGTTTGCTCTTCTTTGCATCTTCACTTTGCAAAGACTGTGTCAGTACTTCTGCAGCGATGTAGGATGATTTTGAAATGATTTTTGAAGTTGAGGGAGAAAATACGATTGGAGTTTTTCGACATACCCTANCTGTCTTGAGTCAGAATACACAGAGTTTAGGGTTTGAGATTAAGAAGTATTTAAATTGTATTTTTAAAATGAAAATAACCAATCGTCTCGCTAGATAAGACCCTTCTTCTTTGGCTGGGATCTTTTGAAGCCGCATTTAAACTGTCTTTTGGACGTTCAAACTCGGGGCACCATACCAGTCCATTATATGGAGAAAAATGAAAATGAGAAATGTTTTCCTCAAAAAACATAATTTTTTACTACTGAAGAAAGAAAGACATGAACATCTTGATGACAAGGGGGTAAAGTACATTATATGTGAATCTTTGTTTTAGAAGTGGACTTCTCCTTTAACTAATAACTACGCTTTTTGGTATGGGGTAGGAATAAGGTTTGTAAAATATGTTAATGCAGAATGAGACATTAATATGTGCTTTATAAATACTAATTAACAGCCAATATGCCTGTAAATTGCATGCTAATAAGCAACAAGTTAATAGTGAGAACTGGTCAACGAAATAAAGTATTACCGAATGTAGACTAGCATAAGAAACATACAAACAAAACAAAAAATGGTATGTCTATTAAACATCCACATTTATATGCTAATAAATGTGTTTTGTTTGTGAAAGATTGTTTGGTACCTCAATAGCGTGCTGAAATTGCTCATGTTCCCGCTGTAACTGTTCTGCCTCCTGTAGAGAGCTGGCTGTGATGAGACCTGCATTAAGCATTGATTCCCCATTACGGATCCAACCCAGCACCTGAAACACACATACACAGTGCATTTACAAAGGGCAAGTCAAAGAACAAATAATTTTCTATCCTCTATGTAAACATATTCTAATTTTTAGAAAGAAAAGCTCCACAGTAAGGGTTCCGCTGCGTACGGGTACTGATGATAATCATGATTTAAATAATTAAATACCTTTATTGTGTTAATTAGAGGGGTTGCAATATACCAGGATTGGCAATAAATGTGCTATTTAAGAAAAAAGAATAACCCCCATCCGGTTGACATCCCAATGTAGGTGGTCGGATATGACAGACGAGACACTCTAATCACACTTCAGAAAACTAGCTAGCCAGCATGGAGTTATTTTGATTCTGCAAAAATGGCTTATTAATCACCACACTCTGCAGGACTTGCCAATCAACAGTGAGCGCACAAGGGGGCAATACCACCAACCTGTTCACCCACCTCCATTTCCTTTATCTTGCAGATTCTGCCATTGTACAGCAAGTAAGTTGTAATTATTTTGCTAAAATGGGAAATGTTAATTTAATCTGTCACATGTTAATGCCTTTTTATGTTCTATTATATTCGCATCCCTCTGGGCTTTTAGTTTAAAAGTGTGTTCACTCGGATAAAAACTTATTGACTATCGTATGTTATTTAAAATACAATTTTTCTTTCTATTTTTAAAATGTTTTATTTATACTCAACGCTATACCCCTTATCACTGCATACAATACTAAACAATAATACAAATTCTGCCTCATTCTGTGATAAGACGTCACATCACATCACAGAAGGAAGTTATTTCAAACTGCTTGCTATTCAGTGTAATTGCTCCTTTTGTAAGTAATGGTGTGATTTTTCAAAAAATAAATAAACACAAACACAAAGTTAAATCTGACTTACAATATTGTTTGTTTAATATTTTTTTAAGATGTCTATAACTTTGGTGATATTCCGTTATTGCGATATATCATTAACAACAATGCCTTTGTATGTATATTCAGCTTACACATTGGCTTGGTTTAGGTCATTAATACACATTTTAGTTGCAGAATGGTTAGCCAATCAAAATAGTGGCCAATTACATACAGGAAAGGTACAAGAACTGCTTGTTTATTTTAAATGTCAGTGAGGTTTAATTTACAACTAACTTCTTGGTTTTTTACAATAAACCATGACTAACTTTAATTGACTGAAAAGGAAAAATGGTATAAAGTGTACAATACTGCCTTTTACGCCAAACTGAAAACTTGTACATGTAAACTTGTAGTGTGGTCTAAACTGTTGGGTTGCATTAGTGGGAAAAGTGAACATATTTGGTGCTGACAGATGTCTTCTTTGACTCCACCTTCAGGTCTAAATTCCACGCCGTCTCCTGACACACTGACTCACACTTTACACACCTGCTTTAGTGCTGATACACTGCCAGTGACAGATAACACAACTATGCTTCTTACATAAACGTAAATAAACACAATGAAAACTACCACACAGACACACACATTTTCACTGTAAAGCCAAATACATGATTACATGTCTACTAACCACCACACACCCACTCAAATACTCTGTGGCCGTGTCAGGCCTTAAACCACACAGGCGTCCCAGCTCCTCGACATCTCTAATCATTTCTTTCCTCTAGAGCAGTCCAGACTAAAATAAATATATAAATAATAAAATAAATAAATGAAAGGATGAAATGAGATTACCAGCTGCTCCTCCTGGCCTAGTTTTTCTTTCTGATTTTAAGCGTGTCCAGCGCTATAAAACTGCTCTGTTTCCCATCAGCCCCTGTATGTAGTCAAAGCCGCGATTCAAAACTATTACCCTGCACTTCACTCAATATTAAAATGGCTACATTAACAAATTGTTAAAAATTATACAATGCTTAACAGGTCAGTAGTTAATAGTAATTAAGTATTTCAAATGCATACGTACATATAAAAATCAAGCTTCTAGCTATTTGAATATTAACAAATTATATTTTGACCATATTGTAATGTCATAAAGATTGGTAATGTGAGTTGTAATTAAGTGTTATTAAATTAAAAATTTGACTTAGGTGTCTGCCTTAGAGATAATCATTGTGTTTATATTAAAATCATCCTATTTCAATTTTTGTCATTTATGAAATTTATTTACCCTAGGGTTGTGAAGTAAAAGGACCTTGTTGCTATCTCACACATTTATATGAATTTTTAACAAAACAAACCACTTTTATGATTCCACTCCTCACAAACTGAGGTTTGTCCCATCAATGTTCAATAAAAAGATATTTTTTCCGATATCATACACTATGGGAGTACTAAAAAAAATTTCACATTTTCACATTTTCCTTAAGGTGTGTCTTTAGCCCCACGGAACCATGTATCATTGCTTGTGAAAGAAATGATACTGATGGCACTGCTTAAAATATTATGTGCTTAATTAATCATCATTCTCTACTTAATTATCATTGTTTACTGGAGGAAGACAACCTATCATAGTTACATCACAAAAAGCTACATTGTGTGACAACGTAATAAACCCAAGCTATGCAACAAGGCGTCAGAGATATTAGCGTACAAGGTAATGTCTGATGTTTAACCTCAGTTCATCCTACATTCATTACGCATGAGTCACTGCTCAGGTACAGACGGAGGAAATTCCCACCTCTAAAATAAAATCTCTATTGTACAATTAATCATGACGCTTTTTAAATATGGAGGTGTGTTAGAAAGAACACATCACACAGTGGTTGTTTTGTTCTTCGCTGACAAAGCTGTATCATGATCTGAAATTTAACTCCATGCCTACATGAGCATGTATGTATGTGCCTGATTGAGTTCTTCAGTTGCTGGATGGTTAGACAGAGAGACAGACAGACAGACAGACGTTACCTGTTTGACCTCGGCCTGTAAGTGTCTGAGCTGCACGCACTGCTCCAGGTGTCTCCTGTGCTGCTCTGCGGCTGCGTCCAGCTCCTGCTGTTTCTCATGCAGGAAATCCAACAGGTCCTGCACCCGTGTTGCCATGTCAACATCACGGTCGCACAACAACTCCACACCTTGACACAGAAAAAAGACACATTAAAACAGAAAAATGCAAACACAAATCTTCCCTGACACAAATAATTAAAGCTTTTGTCAAAATGGATTTAGTCCTTGTCCTTTATTGACAGCTCTAAAAGCCTGGCAAAAACATAATTAGGTCATATTTTATAAAACATTTATTTATTATTGTTATTTATTTATTTTGTTGGTTTTAAAAGCTTCTATTGTTGTCATTTGTAATTCACTTTTGAAAACGCGTCTGCTACATGACTAAATGTAAATGTAAACAAAAAATACATTAAATATATATTAATAACAAGAGATTTGGAGAATGAATGTTTATATTATGTTAATTATTTGCCTTTTTTGCATGGTGACTAATTTTCTGACAATTAAACACAAGTTCCTATTCAATTCTAATGACCAGAATGGTCAAAAA
>JAHKKF010525619.1:0-19669 GCA_019740295.1 Labeo calbasu | reverse complement strand
AGTGCAAAATTATCACAAATTAAAAAGGATTCATGCCAATATTGTCCAAAACCCCACTTTTCTAGGGCGTTTTCAAACTTTTGGAGGGCAGTGTATATGTAACAACAATAAATGATTAAGGAATTTTGATATTCCCAGTATATAAACATAATATGTATATTCCTTTTTTTAGTTTATAATCAGTTGTCTTAACTCAATATTTTTGCCATTTTTACACTGTTTTTGATGTGCTTTTGTTGGTGGAATAACTCAAAACTTAAATAACAAATATAAAAGTTATATTTGTAGCGATAGCCAAAAAAACATTGAATGGGTCAAAATTATTGATTTTTCTTTTATGCCAAAATTCATTAGGATATTAAGTAAAGATCATGTTCCATTAAGATATTTTGTAAATTTCCTACCGTAAATATATTAAAACTTAATTTTTGATTAGTAATATGCACTGGTAAGAATTTCATTTGGACAACTTTAATGGTGATTTTCTCAGTATTTAGATTTTTTATGTATCCTATTTTCAAATAGTTGTTTCTCAGCCAATATTGTCATATCCTAACAAAACATATATCAATGGAAAGCTTATTTATTCAGCTTTCAGATTATGTATAAATCTCAATTTAAAAAAATTGACCCTTATGACTGATTTCGTGGTCCAGGGTCACATTTCTTCATAACAGAATTTAACAACATGGTCTTGTATATTTTGTAGCTGTTTTTCCCCCATTTCAATTCAGAGTTTACAGTGTTGTTGTTTTTAATCTTGGAAATGGTTGATTTGGTGAAAGTCTAAGCCTCAAAGGCTCTACTGTACATCCATCCCTATGTTGTAAATGATGGGAAAGCCCCTTCTTGAACCATGTTTCCGGAACAAAGTTGGCAGTCGCTGTTCCAAATCGCTTACAACACTATTACATGTGTAACAGCAAATAAATGACCAAGTAGAGAAACTTTAGCAGTGCCAGTTTCAGGTACATGCATCTCAGGAAGTAAAACATGGTGCATTGGCCTTTTTTAAACCAGCCGTTCTTGGCAGGACACCTGGAGCGGTAAAGTGAGTAGAGGCCAACGAAAGATTATCCACTGCACTTTGCTCTCAGCCAAACTATGACATTTTCCCAATCTGAAGCGCTTGAACCATGGACGGCAGCGGCAGAGCCCTGTCACACTTCCACGCGCCGTCATTGTCGAGGAAAGCCCGGTCCCGTCTCTCACATCCAGTCGACGCCTTAAAAACAATACGACTCCGGTGCGGCATAGCGATTACATGGGTCAGCTCTCTGCGAAGGCATCGAGTAGCAGGCCTGATTTAATGCTCTGGAAATTTCAGCCTGTCTATCTGAGGTCAACAGACTTTCTTTCAGAGAAAGGGAAAGAATGAGCAGAGGAGGCTTTACAGCGTGATGGCATGATGCCTGGGCTGCTTAACGGAATCACAGCGAGCAGCGGAGAACGGCTGGCAGAACCCCACGCCGCTTTCCCATGAAGCCACTGGCAGAGTCAAAGCGACAGCATGTAAACCACTCCGCACCCAACACAATCGCTCTTTGTATGGAGCCGAACGCCGTCGAGTGGAGGGTACTTCAATGGAGCGCCGATACGCCCGACTGAACGTGACTGTCAAGTGACAAGGTGCTTTGAACGCCAATTACTGTTGCTTATAGCTTAACTGGATGATTCTAATCTGAACATGCTCTGTGGATGTACTGGGGTGAGCCGTCACTTTGGCATATTTACAAATGGAGCCTTAAATAAGATGTAAATTAATTTGTGCGTGTTTAGATAAGCTCCCGTGGATGATTTTATTACTGGGAGTCTCATGCAGCATAACTGTGTCAAAAACAAACCGGTGTGGAATGCTTTAAAGGCATGATGGATGCATTTACATTCACAGTAAATTTTGCAGTCAGAGAACAGATCTTAATGAACCGTAGTTGACTGTAGTTGTCGATTTAGCCCATTAGTTATCTACAGGGGGTCAAGATTTGGCTAGTTTGTCTATTTTAGCAGTCACTGATAACTAAACCATCTGGGGCAAAAAACGTGAAGAAGTATATCCTGACTGGGATGTCAAAAAATGTAAACTGCATGATGTAATAATTAATAATTAATTCAATGGTATTAAAAAGTTATTTTGTATTTTGGCAGACACATTCTAGAACAGACATTACAACAAAATGGCTTTAGATGTTTTATTTATATATAATTCAATATTATCATATTTTTATTTAATTTAAGTTCAGTTTAACTGACAAAATGCATATTTACAAACATATTTAGGTATACATTTATTATTTATGCATTTAAATTGCATATAAAAATTTACATCCATTTGGATTACAGTTTTAATATAAACTAATAAAATGTGATGCATATTTGTCAGTCATACATAAATGAAACGGGTCAGATTTCTATATTAGTACTAATAAACTGAATGTGTTTTAAATGCACAATAATACAAACTTAATTGTTTTCACAGTGAACAGATTTTTGCTGATTCCAAGCAATTTCAATACATTTATTTTGAAAAAAAAAAGATTATTTAATTAAAATTAAATAAATGCAAATAGTTAATAATAAACTGGCATAATTTACAGTACAAAATACATTTATGTATGACTGACAAATATGCATCACGTTAAGTTTATTAGTTTATGGATCAGATTTTTTATGCAATTCAAATGCATACATTTTACACGCATAAATGTCCAATGTATAATTAAAAAATATTTTATTATTATTATAGTAGGTTATATGTGAATTTCTGCAGGGTTCTTACCAACATGTGAGACTTTTGTTTCCCTGTCTGCTGATATAGCATAATAATTTGTGGTTTAGGAACTTTTGTGGAACCATGAGGCAACCAGCCAACTACCCTTTGAGATGAATTGCAACACCAACAGTTAGTTCCCTAAGTAAATTACAACCTCTTGATTATTTAAGCAAAAAAACTACCCAAACAATGCGATTCGCTCTTACATATCAAGTATCGCTAACATCCTCCAGTTCATTTTTAGGACAACAAACACAGTTATTGCTTTCGGTTGTGGATTTTAAGTAAATTATGTTGGTTTATTGATGGCATTGTTATCTGGTAAGTTGTCCGGTATTATTAACAATTGCAGTTTTAATAGTTAATATGATCATGTGCCTTGCATGTGTTTGTATTTTCTCAAAGGGAAGACGAGCGAGCTGCCCAACACGGCAGCCCACCTCTGAGGCGTCCTCCTAATGAAATCATTAAAAGTAATAAACAAAATTGCTTATCAGGAGAAAATATTATTTTCTGGAGGTAAACAGGTCCGCAATAATAAACCTTTATAATAAACCTATAACAACCTCCTCAAAGGTGACATCCAGGTGCACTCGGCTGCGAGTAATGTAATTGGCAAAAATACAATAAAACATATTGCATCGGATTATTACGCAATAATGCCGGAATCATTGCGGCCTAATTTTAAAAACAGAAGTGCGCTATAAAAGTAAACCCTTAAATATCAAATAATATTACATTACAGCACAATTTCACCTCGCAGCGATAACAGAGCTATTCGTAGATTATTACCGCAGTTTATAAGGAAGAGCTGTGTATTTTCAGCATAATGCCTGACAATTAATGGGACAAATTAAGTTTATAATGATGACGGTAATGTGGAGGGGGGTTATTAGTATGTGTTATTGTATTAGCTTTATTGTTTTTATTATTGTTGTTTCTATTAGTAGCAGTAATAAAGGACGCTGCGGCAGGAGATGTGTCATTATCACACAAGCCTTTGAACGAGGGAAATTGTGAATCATTCACCCCCACCCTCTCCTGCCCAGAAGTCCCCCTTTTCGCTGCCTGATCATCCATCACTCCGTTCTTGCCTAAGCACTTCACCTCGACAGCAATCCAAAGCAGAAGCCAGCGCTAGAAGTCTAACGCCATTAATGAAGGGTGAGAACATTGGCTGGAACTGCTCTCTGTCATGTTTGCCACTGACGTTGGCTTTGAACACTCCTTATATGTAGTACGTTTAATTGGACAAAATGTTAAACTGACAAAGTTTGAAAGATGAAAATCAGATTATATTTTATTTATCGCTTTTGTCAAAGAATGCATATTGCTTTTTTCATTTTTGATCCGCCCTAGGAAAGGATTTCTGTTGGTATACAGCGCTTTCCTGTGGATTTATGTTTTTTTTTTCTTTGTCAAATTTTCCATCGTTAATGAAAGTCTTTCTAAGTTTTAAAGCATAAACCTCAAGTTTTGTAGAATGATAATGGAAAGCATTAAAAACCTCTATAAAGCAAGAAAACATGGCCCATATAGGCACATTACAACTCAATTATAAGAAAATAAAAATATCCAAAAGGCCCCTGGGCCCTGAGTCTTTGATAATATTTTGTTGGGATGCACTTCTCTCTGTAGCAGCAACAGCAGCAATGGCACAGATATTCTAATACCTTTTAACAAGGCATCCATGAAACTTGCATTCTCTTATTAATTGCTGGAAGAATGAAACCTTACAGCCAATTAGAAGACGACTTTCTTATGCAGATTTCGGCTTACACACGGTGCTATAAGGCATTCCCTCCCAAAAACAAAAGCAAACAAGAAAGCAAACAAATAAAAACTGCTTGCAAAGAGTTTAATGAACATGTTGTGGAGCTAAAGGATGCGTGTTTAACAAGCTTTGTGATTGTTCTCTTTTGTTTTAGATCATGGCGTATTTCTTCAAACCTTTCTCTGGATTTTCACTCTCCAGACACTCGTAATTATTTCTGCAGAAGGGAGACAAACAATATCAGACCGTATTTATTTATATAATTAAGCAAGCCATGGAAAATGAGATTTATTTATATAATTTTAATTTTTATTGCAATTGGAAAAAAGAAAAAGGAAAGAAAAATTGGAAAAAAGGAAAGGTTAATATATTATAAAAAAAATAAGTATATGGAAAAGCTATGTCTAAATTAATAGATGTTATTTTTTAAATGCATACAAATATGCGCGAACATACCTGCATGCACGCTTCCCCCTTTGCAGGTATGTTTGCGTATATAAAGACACAAAAGAGCCCAACTGCATCGCCTTTTCCCGTCTGGTGTAGACTAGACCATTTGCACATGAATTCAGCCCACAGGCCATTAGAGTCCGTCTGCAGGCCCTGTCTGTCCATCGCCACGGTGCACTGGGTCTCAAAGATATCTAATTATTTACCAGAGGTCAGGGAGCAAGTGCCCTCAACAAATCCAAGAATAGGACTCTCTCCTATTAATCTCCATTCTGCCGATGATAGATACGAGAAAGGGAAGGAGTCACTCATGCCCGCTCCTGATTTACAGAGAAGCATCAATCTTGTCATCCGTTCGGCAAACAATAACTGTCAGAGGCGAGGAGGAGAGCGAAGGGGGGTTCGGCCTGACTACTGTATATGTGAACTCATCTGTAATGTTGCCTTTCCTCATTTCTCCATGATGGAATTGTTGGGGACACATCGCTTTTCCCGCAATCCATTTGCGCGCCGGCTGACAGAAATAGGGTGAAGGTGGAGAAAAGTGAACCAAATTGCCCGCGTTTAGCCGAAGTCGACTTCCACTCGCCGGACGAGTGAGGGAAATAAAAGCGGATGCTGATAGAGTTACGAAATATTTGTCGGGAGTTGACTTCGGAAAAGGAGCCGCTGGATATCTGATATGTTTATCAGACGTAAACAGGACATTTTAACCGCCGGTTGTCCTCGAAACGATCTGCATAGGATGCGTTGGGTTTGTTATGAGGTGGATGGGTCTATCAAAACAATGGTTTCCATACTCCATGTAACCTTTCTACATGGTGCAGGATATACAAATGTCTTTCCTTCCTCGCCGTGTTGAAAGAGTTGTCTTTGTGTACTTGGAACATTTATTTGCGGGCACTGTAAGTCATAAAATAGTCCAATCCGGTCTTTATGTTGTGGAAGGAGCTGCTTTGAAGACTAGTGACAGGCATTTCCACCTCCGAGTTTCTATTAAATTCGGGGATTTTCTTTAGTGCATTGAGCGTTGGGCGTAAATGAACAAACTACCAGGAACCCTCTGACCTCCAGAACAGAATTCATTATTTGATTCTATTGTTGGAGAGAAAGTGAACAGATTTGTTTGGTCGCGCCAAAAACATTGTATATCTCTGTCCCTATAAGTATACCCGAGACGTTTGGGAAGACTGAATTATCGGACATAGTCATTGTATTTTACAAAGTTATTTTAATGCAATTCTATCATTGTCAAATCTCAGATGGGATTCCGCTTGCTTTTGCAGGGACAAATTCTCCTCCCGTTGAACGTACGCTCCTTGGGACTCTATACAGTGAGTTTGTATGACATGATCTGTGTAAACTCTGTCGACAATAACCTCGGAGTTATCCATCTTTTTCTCGTTTCAATAAGAACGTTACCAAGGCCTTGATGTCTTGCTCCTCAAGATGAAATATAACTCCAGCTTGGCACGTCATCCGCACAGGCATATGTTATTGTAAATTGACATATTTATAAAATAAGCCCTCAACTTTTATTTTATTTCTCATCATGTGTTCGCAGAGGCCGACGAGGCGTTGAGTTTCATACAAGTAGCCTCACACTTTCCAAATTACATGTGTTTGCTAAACGTCATACTTGGGGTTGGGGATTTGAGCAAACTCCTAAATGAAGTTTCGAGCTTCTGTTCACGACTCGTCCTGTGAACGATATCTGAAATTGTGTGGCTCTTTGAGCAATTGAATTTAAGTTTTTGTCCTCGCAAACAATAAAACGGTGAAAAAATCCTTACATTGAAGGCTGGACCTGAGCCATATGTACAGTTTATAGTATCGAAAATAAAATCAAATAAAATAAGGTGGTAGATTTCACCAATAATGACAAGTAACACTTAATTAAACATGAAATTTCAAAGTACAAAGACTGAAATAGTATTTACTTACACTCCGAAAAATCGTATTTTCAACTTCAAAAAAATTGTTATAGTTACATTTTTACAATGTATTTGGACATGCGCTAGTAAGAAAACACCTTAGTAACTATATAAACAACACTAAATACATATAGCAACTCTCTACCACTGCAAAACGTCAGAATACTGTTTTGCATGGTATTCTGACAGCACAAAATGTAAAAAAACTTGCTTTGTTTTAACTGTGCATATGGCAAGTGTGTACAATTGCAATTTAAATCACACCCATCTTTCTAATCAATGCGGTGCCTAATGACTGTGTCTAAGCGGGGTTACATCGCCCTCATCTACATCACTAAGAGAGGATCAAAGAGTCCCAATCTTGTTTTCTATATAAATAAGGAGCTGGATTTGAGCACAAACACCCCTGTTTTCCAAGATATTGATGGTGGGTTGAATTAATGTGTCCTATAAGACAACACACCAAATCCCTGCAAAGCCTGGAACAGTCCACCCTCTTAGACACTTGACATTTGTTTTTCATCATGAACTTAAAGGTCACTAGCTGCCGGAGTGCCTGCCATCCTGTTTTGGTTTGCATTTGCATGAATTTTATTACCATCACACTCTCTGGAAACTCCAATTGTTTGACTTTTTTATTAATCTGATGTTGCACATTTTCAAACAAACAAGATATTTAAAGACGAAATAAAAGCAGGCTTTCTGAAGAAAAGCAGGAGCTGCTTAATTGTAAAACCTGCAGTATATATAGAAGTTATGGATGTTTGTTTAAATGTATAGATAGATAGATTTAATAATTGGTACTGCAGTAGCTATCCGTTATACAAAGGTAGGGCAAATCACTTGCTCTTCAAGCTGCGAAATGTGAGTAATTTCCCATGAACCCCTGCGGCCATATTCATTAACCTGCCTTTTGACTGGGCCAGTCAGATCCGAGTTCCAGTCATTAATATGCGTGACTCTTTTAATGAGGCTTAACAACCCTCCACGCCTCTCCTTTGAGCAACTCGGTGATCTTCAGAGGCCGGGTGTCTGCGCTCAGGATATTCCCCGTCTCCTGTCAAATAGAAATCACTCAGTGCCTGCTCTTAAATTCAGGTAGAATAATGACCTAAATACCAGGTTAAACTCAAGTGAACTGCTAGATTGACATAATTACATGGTTTCTAATCCAGATTAATATTTAAAGATATTCTGAGGCTTTTCAGAAGGGCCTGTGAGATTTGTATTAAACCAGTAAGAGTAAAAAAGGAGTGGGAAGGATGAATTAATCATTCGGAGCCAACCGGAATTCTCTTTCTCGCAGCATTTGTGTAGATTTTTAGTTGTAGAGATAATTTTAATATATGATTTCCCCTTGTTTGACCACAAATAGACTAGTAGGGCTGATTTGTTTGCATTAGAGCATTCGTGTTACACATACTATGCGACCCTGGACCGCAAAACCAGTCGTAAGTAGCACAGGTATATTTGTAGCAATAGCCAGCAATGCATTGTATGGGTCAAAATTATTGATTTTTCTTGTATGCCAAAAGGATATTAAGTAAAGATATTTTGTAAACTTCCTTCCGTATATATATCAAAACCTAATTTTTGATTAGTAATATGCATTGCTACTTCATTTTGACAACTTTAAAGGTGTTTTTATATATATATATTTTGAAGATTCAGATTCCAGATTCTATTGGATCAATGTAAAGCTTATTTATTTAAGAAAAAATGACCCTTATGGCTGGTTTTGTGGTCCACGGTCACATATATGTAGATAAAAATAGGGTTAGTTGTTATACTTTACTCAAGAGCCAGTAATGATACTGGTTTTGTGGTTTTCATTGTTATAGAGACGTAGCTCTTCAACAAGTCCTCGACTGTGAGAGAACGTTGATGGCCAGTGAGTTCGGAATAATGGCCACGGAGAGGATGCACAAACGGAATGACCACCTGCATTGATTTCCTCTCAGCGGAGGGAACGTGACATAAATAATTCAGGTCCGATACTGTAAATGATGGCAGGCAGCGCCTCGGAGGTCAGCAGGTACCGGAGAAATGAGCTGGGCCGATTCGAAGGACTCGCTAGCTGTCAGTTCATCCACCCCCACGGTGATTTTGTTATTAATTCCCACTTGTGACCGTGCATGGCGCTGTGACCGCCGAACACACAAACTATTTATACAGGTTAAGGAGATCAATTAGATACCGGCCCTCCAACTATGCCCTGCCATCCGAAGAGTGAAGATGGAGAAAAAGACGGATTCTTCTTTCTCTACTGTATATTTACGAGTGATGGTGTTACGACCCAAAGGGATCCGAGCTGCAAAGGTCAATAAGTCAAAAGCGGTGGGTCATATATTCACAAAAAGTTTAATCAAACACTTTGGCGGAAAAAAAGTAGTCAGGCTTAATATTTGCTTTCTCATCTCTCAAGCAACTTCCTGTAAGCCGCGGAGACGTCGGCTAAAGTTTGCTGGCTTTTAGAGTCAATATCCAGAACTCAGAGCATGACAGATAAGCCCACACTTTTGAGGGTTTTGGGTTATGTTGTGTCAGGCCATCTGTTATAACTGTGTTTTCCGCCTTATTGCTGAAGTGGTCAAGTCCAGCAGTGAATCATGCCGGTCTGCCGGGACATAAACTCACGTAATTTGTCATGTTTTATGTTCCTTGAGCATTCTTGGTCAATCTGACTCTGCTATATGAGCATTTAATTTGACAAATCCATATTATGATTGATACACATAATGAGGCCTGATATGTGTTTATAATGTTTAACCTAATATTTCAGAAGATTGCAGTCATTATGGGGAAATCTGTGGTTTTCTTCACATTTTTTAAAGACTTTCCAGTTTTTGAAAGGTTTTTTTTTTCATTAAATATGAAATATGTAATTCTAATTTGTGACCCTGGACCACAAAACCAAGTTTAAGTAGCACAGTGTATTTGTAGCAATAGCCAACAATACATTGAATGGGTCAAAATTATTTATTTTTCTTTTATGCCAAAAATTAGGATATTAAGATCATGTTCCATGAAGATATTTTGTAAATTTCCAAATATATCAAAAATTAATTTTTAATTACTAATATGCATTGGTAAGAACTTCATTTGGACAATTTTAAAGGCGATTTTCTCAGTATTTTGATTTTTTGCACCCTCAGATTACAGATTTTCAAATAATTGTATCTCAGCCAAATATGGTCCTGTCCTAACAAACCATTTTTTTTTGTGGTCCAGGGTCACATATAAAATTAAATGGCTACCTAAAGCAACTGTATGCAGTTTTTTGTGTATTTTTGCGACTTTGGAGCCCCCTACAGTTAAGTATTTTCTGTCGTAAATACAGAGGATAGCTACGTGCATTTGTTGATGTCGTAAAGCAGTTTGCCCTTTTCGTAATTCGGAGTTTCGCAAACGTTCACCGATCTAACATACTCTGTTTAAAAATATATAACTAGATTTTCAGAACCGCTTTTGTTCCTACAAAAGATGCTGTGTTGTCAATAATTTCTGGAACGATGTTTTGCTGTTGCCAATCTGTTTATATTTTATATTTTAGCAAGCTGGTATGCGGTTGCAAAACATTCTGGGTAGTTGTTAGGTGTTTACTTACTATCACAAGAAAAAGTTTCTGATATTCTGGTCTCTAGATATGACTCAGGTCCCTCCTGTATAAATCTGTTGGATTTTTCATCTGTTTTAATGCATATCATGTGAGAATCGTTCGTTCAAAAATAACTGTAAACTTCTTAACAAGCCACAAAATCCAAGGAATCGTTTATATACTGTACATTGCACAAACGGTATGGGACGAGTTTGTTTTACTCTATCAATATAGTAGTAATGCTTGCTTTGGCAAAGACTACTAATAAATAAAACATGTAAAATGTTTCTATGTAGTTTAATGTGTGTGTGTTGTGTTTTGCTAGTTTTTCTCTGCGTTTTTTATTCAGGACCCCAGAACTCACCTGAATAAATGCAGCCTTCCAGCGCTGTGGAGTCCAGGACCCTCAGGAGCCCTGCAGAAGAGCGAGAGAGACAGACAGAAAGAAAGAAAACTTCTAGAAATAAGACCTTTGTACATTTAACGCTACTGTAAGTATTTTGTACTTCTCAAAACTTCAAAATTATATACCAATGTGATGCAATGATTAAAGTGAGTTATATATACACTACAAGTCAAAAGTTTTAATGTTTTTAAATGCTCACCAAGCCTGCATTTATATGATCCAAAATGCCACAAAAGCAGTAATGTTGTAAAATATTTTTACTAATTAAAATAACTGCTTTTTATTTTAATATATTGTAAAATGTAATTTATTCCTGTGATCAAAGCTACATTTTCAGCATCATTACTCCAGTCTTCAGTGTCCTTCAGAAATCATTCTAATATGATGATTTGCTGTTCAGGAAACATTTTTATTATTATTGTTATAATTATCATCAATATGTAAAACATCTGGAATAAAAGCTTTTGTAATATTATACACTATACCATTCAAAAGCTAGTATGTATGTATATATATATATATACGCACACACACACACAGTAGATACAGTATATATATTTTGGAAAAAAATTATATTATAGAAATTAATACTTTTATTTAGCAAGGATGCTTTAAATTGCTCAAAAGTGATGATGAAGACGTATAATGTTACAAAAGATTTCTATTTTAGATTTTCTGTTCATCAAAGAAACCTGAAAAAATTCTACTCAGCTGTTTTCAACATAATAATAATATTAAATGTTTTTTGAGCAGCAAATCAGAATGATTTTGAAGGATCATGTGACAGGATTAATGCTGCTAAAAATTCAGCTTTGAAATCACAGGAAAAAATTACATTTTAAAATATATTCAAATACAAAACAGTTCTTTTAAATAGTAAAAATATTTCACAATTTTACTGATTTTGCTGTACTTTGGATCTAATAAATGCAGACTTGGTGAGCAGAAGAGACTTCTTTAAAAACATTAAAAATCTTACAGTTCAAAAACTTTTGACTGGTTGTATGTATATATATATATATATATATATATATATACACACACTCTATTTGTGATTGATCCATTTCATTCATATGAACAGTCTAAGTGACGCATCAGCTCAAATTTGATGTTTTAATGCTAGAAATAAGAGAAAATATAGCTGAGTATCTTCAGTTTTCAACAAAAACCAATGATGCTTAGTAATTCTTTACTGGACAAGGAGCAAAAGAGACTTCTTTAAAAACATTAAATCTTACTGTTCAAAAACTTTTGCCTGGTATAATTCTTTACTGGACAAGGTTTGCTTTTCTGAAGACAGTTGAGCTTCTCTCACACTGCTAAAAAATGTACTTAGCAGCATCGCTACTCTACATCGCCTATTCCGTTTCTCCCCAACACTGGGATGCGAAACTCTTCTTATTGCATTACGATAAACAACGGCTGTTTATGTGGCACATTTAGTTAAATAGCAGTTGGCAGCGCTGATTGAATGTGGACTTCCTCCAGTGATACAGTGATATTTGCTTTCCTAGCAGAGACAATGTCTGTACTAATCGTCTTCAGCACTGATCTCCATACTAACTAGCAGAATACATTTCAGTGCTCATAAATCAGCATTTCCAACAGCTCTTTAGTACGAGCATATTCCCACTCAGGCGATGACACTTTGCAGAGAGAGCAAGAGCGAGAGAGAGAGAGAGAGAAACTCTGGGCTCTGGCAAGCCGCACCATGTCAGTGACGGGCAGGGGAAGCACGCTGCCACCCTCTCTAAGATCTTTTTAAACTCCGCACGGATTCTCATGCCATCTGGACGGGCTGTGAGTGGCCCAGATCGGGGAGGTTGCCAGCAGGCCTCCGTAGCGCAATATGGCCCTCCCTTTAATGAACTGCTAACTGTCCTCTCTTTAAATCGAAGTGACATTTTACCCTTTATCGCTGGCATTTCTAAAGGCCTACGCACCGGCCCCTCATTTGCATTCCTTTACCTAGGAGAAATGTATACATCCCCGGTTTTAACAGTGCTGTCTGTTTGCTTCTATATGGTGTGTGCGGTGCTTTTTCATGTTTAATGCATATCTGTTTTGACAGGCACATCGATTCACTTGGTTTGTGATGCACGTGCTATTCAGGCTGCGTTGACCTTGTGTATGTAGCCGTATCGCACAGTTCAACCTAAATGACTATATATCCATGTGTCTACATTTTTCAAAATATCTTCTTTTGTGTTCCACAGGAAAGAAAAAAAAGAAGTGCATACCGGTTTGGAATAAAATGATGGTGAGTAATTGACGACAGAATTGACTTGGGTGACATATCCTAGGGAAGTAAGTGCTGTATGATATAGTCTGTGCATGTGTGAATTGTGTTTTTGCAGCTGATGCTAATTCAGACAGGCTGTATGTAATGAAAGATCATGCTGAGTATAAAGGAGCAGCTCGGGTCAAAATTCCCATGTGTCGACTTTGACATATCTGAGGATCACATGGCCATATGGACACACAAAACCTCTCTGTTACATGCAAATCGCCCAAAACCAGGACAAAGTGAGATTTAAAGTTATTTGTCTTTGTAGATTTTAAATATGCATTTTTTTGTAGATTGTAGTGTCCCTAAAAAGTATTTGGACACTTAAAAATATGATATCAAAATATCAAAATCCAACCAAGTGGCATTCAAAGTAGGACAAGGATACTTTTCAGGCCATCAAAATTTTTTTATAAATCTTTGTATATTTACACCAAACAAACTTTATTTTATTTTATTTTATTCACATTTTTAGCTTGAAAGATGTCCTTTTCCCACCATAAATTCCACTTGGTTTGATATTTTGTTATATGTGACCCTGGACCACAAAACCAGTCATAAGAGTCAGTTTTTTGAAATTGAGATTTATACATCATCTGAAAGCTGAATAAATAAGCTTTCCAATATTTATATATTTCCAATATAATAGGCCAATTTTTGGCCGAGATACTACTATTTAAAAATCTGGAATCTGAGGGTGCAAAAAAATCTAAATATTGAGAAAATTGCTTTTAAAGTTGTCCAGATGAAGTTCTTAGCTATGCATATTACTAATCAAATATATTTATGGTTGGAAAATTACAAAATAGCTTCATGAAACTTTTTAATCTTTACTTAATATCCTAATGATTTTTGGCATAAAAGAAAAATGTATAATTTTGACCCTTACAATGTATTTTTGTTATATTGGGTTTGAAAATGTTATATTTATTTTATATTATTATTATTATTAATTATAATGATAATATAAAAATATAACAAAGTAAAAAATAGTTTTATATTAATATATTAAGATTTATGACATTTTCTAGTTGTCAAACATTAGACATTAAACATCAAACATGCACATTAGAAATTACCTTGGGACCGCCCTTTGTTTTGATCTGCTTCGGAATTAAGATTTTTACATAAATCTCTTCAATTCTGTCCTGAAGCCATTAAAATATAAAACGTGAAAATTAAAGCTGTCTAAATGATATTTAATCTCTTGCACGATATATTATTTGCATGTTCTGTCCGACATTAGGGCTCAAGAGGACAATTGAAGATGAATTCCATTGTGATATTCATCTCGTAACACGGCTCTCTGTGAGAACTCACCCTTGGGCTACCGTCCTATTTACAGGCCACGGTAAAGAGGGATTATATAAATATCATTAAAGCATACCGTAATAAAACCAGCTCTGATTTATTCATGCGAACGGCATGGAAATGTATAAAATTCTTTGATGGCGACAAAAGCCGTTTGCTTAAGCGACTGAACATAAGGGTTTTAGAAAAATATGAAGGAAGAGAGAAAAAAGGAGAATTGATGCTCCGCAAAGCCGTGTGATAATTGGTGATAGTGTTTTTTTGGAAAGCTGATTCTGAATACTTCATAAAAGTCCCAGTGATGAAAAAAGAAAGTGTGTTTTCATAGCCTAATAAGTGTGTGAGTTTGTCTGCGTGCGTTTGTGAGTGTCTGTTGGAGGGTGTAAGATGAAGCTGACGTCCCTGTTGAATTGACAAGCCGTTGCAAGAGGATTTGGTGGTTTAGCACTTTGGAGGATCCGATCGGAGTCTGAATCTTCCGTAGGGGACGGAGACAGACTTCCACAGGCTGAGAATCTCCCTTCATTAATCACCGTCATTATTATTGATTTAGAGCGAGGAGCCCCCTCTACTGGGGTAATAAGAGCACGTTCTCACACACCCTGCTCTTCTGCAGTCACAAAGCCTGCTGAAATTGAGATTTTTTTTCTTCCCCATACTATCTCACCTTAGAGGGGAGCGTTTGTTTGTGGATCGGCGTGAAATCGGAGCGAAATTTTCCAGCGTGAACTCACCGCCCCAGCGCAGCTCGCCGCTCTTCCCGTGATTTCCGGGTGTCTGACAGACCGCAAGGCATCGGAAACAACAGGAAATGTCCTTAAGGACACTGAGGTGTAAAATTAGTGGTGTTCTTGGACTTTATGTGCAAAGCTTCCAGATCCTATTGTGTTTTTTTGTGCTCAATGGATGATTCCATCTTATTGTGTATTCCAGCGGCCCTTCCGTTTATTGTGCGAGGTATTTTATTGTGCGCGGTGTGGTCCTCTGTCTGTTTTGTAAGACGGGCTGGCTTGTTATTCTCGTTGGGTTTTCCTCTTGTGTGTTTGGTTAAAGCGCTGACAGACTTACCGAGCTCGACTTCCTCCTCGGCTCCAGATGTTTAGGATGCCCTCCTGTGATACGACCTCGCCAGGTTTCAATATAAAGAACAGACTGACAATGAATGTTTACTGCTAGTTTTACTCCCAAAATGATGCTTTCTATTCCAGTTTTCACTGGTTATGAATTCTGAATCCTTTTTGGTAACACTTTACTTAAAGCCTTTGTATATAATACATTCTTAATACATTGATTATGCATTAATTATAATGCATTGTATGAATAATTGCAACCAGTTGCAATCATTGTTACACTTTTAGAAAGTATAATGCATTTGAACAAAGAACCAATTTCAGATGTAGCAGGAATCTGCAAATACTATAATGCATTTTGTTTAGTTACAGTTATTTCTGAAAAGATACAAAGTGTATTATGAAAACATTTATACATAAAGGCTTCGAGCAACATTGCAAAATTTTCTCATATTATAAATGCAATGCTACAAATACCCTTGTTGGCAAAGGCTGTTTTCATTTACTCCACCCACTGCTCAGATATTTTACCTTTAGTACAAATAACATATTGCTCTAATTTACATTATTTGTATTTAGTGTAAACAAGAAGCTATTTGTTGCTACTTTTATTTGCTGCTTACACCACTACGTATAATAATAACTTTCAGAAATTAAAAACACATGAATTTCACACAAGAGCACATACATTTTTTTCTTTTACCATTTTATGTCCTAAACAGATACTATAAAGCAACAAGCGTTACAAGCTGTTCTATGTATCTTTTTTGTTTTTTTATTTCTAAAATCCTGTGGCTCAAAATGTGCATGCATAAAATCTATCTTTTTTTACTCTTTATAATCTGTATATTTTATTTATATTTTTTTGCATTTAGCATTTTGCTATTGAGGACAGACAAATTATTTGATATTTAAAACATGCCTTTTTGAAACATGTCTTTCTTTCTAAACAGGCTAGATGGATTTCTTTGCGTTTCGCTGTTTTTTTTTCAGAACCTTACGCCGTGAGTGTTGCATTTGTACTATAAGAAACCATGCATTGAGTTTTATTGAGCATCTTGCGTAAACGTGTGAAATATATGCATTCGTGTGAAATTCATGGTTTTTTTTTTTATTCAAAAGGCTATTTGGTTTTAGAAGTAAACAAAACATTTGATTTAAAAGACGGTTAGAAGATGATAAATGTGCAGGTTACTGTATGTAGATGTGTGATTGTATTAATTCTAAAGGGAGTTAAAGGGAAAATGTGATGCTGCTCTTTTCATCAACGCTTTTGACTAGTGCCTTATTGTATCCGTGACATGCGACTACACACTTGGAGACACAGTTTATCCCTCCAACAGCAGCAAAACAAATGTAATATCCTGCAATTTGAGAGAATGAGAGACAGAGCGAGCGCGTGTATGTGTGCGAGTGAGAGAGAATAAATAAACACAGTGTTTTATGGGAAAGGATATATGAGATTTCTGACAGGAATATTACTGGAGGACTAGACGAAACTCCCCGACATGCCAGCCGTAATTTGTGTCGATCAAATTACATTTACCGTCGCTGCGTTCCTGGAGCCGCCGTAATTTCTCATATTCTTTCATTCCTCTCGCTTCAGATGCACAAAATCCATCATATCTGGGAAAATGGATAAGTGCTGTGTAACAATCATATTGCCTGCGCTCTCCATTATGCCGTGTGTCATCTGATCTGTAGGTGGAAAAGTTTGAAAAACATGTCAGCCTCACTTTACAGAGTCTTTATGGGTTTCAGGGGCTTTTGATATGACAAGAAGACAAAACGCTGCTTTTGAGGTTTGTTTGTTTATTTGTTTTGTGTCAGTGAAAATTGTCATCCTTTGTTTGTTCTGGCGTTTTGAGCAGATGCGGTGAATCTCACTGTAAAATAGCGATAAGTCCCTCCCTCCTCTCAGCTTCTAATTGGCTGGCGGTATTCATTTTGTGGCATCTGATTGGCTGCAACCCAAGTGGCCACTGATTTGTTTGTTATATGTATTCATTCAGCCGTCACTTTTATTGAATGACTTACACATTGTTTGTTACATTTCAGTAACAAAGTAAATTCATTCCTCGCATTTGATTGGCCGTAACCATAGCGGCCTTCAAACATTTGTTTGTTTGTTACATTCATTTATTCAGTCAGCAAAAGCATTGGACATTTCTGTCTCTCTCCTCCTAGTTTTATTTGGTTCAGTATACTAATTTTCCTCCATTTCTGTTGCATCTGATTGGCTGTAACCCCAGTGACCTCCAGTTTGTTACATTTACATTCTACCCATGCTTTTATCCAAAGTGACACAAATTTGTATGTTTTTTTTTTTTTTGTCTTTTTTTCACCTTAATTTTAAATCATCAAAAGCACTGTAAACGTCCTCCTCCCTCCCCTCAGCTTCTGATTGGCTGTCGGTATTCATTTTGTGGCATCTGATTGGCTGTAACCATAGCGACCTTCAAACATTTGTTTGTTTGTTACATTTATTCATTCAGAAGATGCTTTTTTACTTATTCTTTAGTTTATCATCAAAAGCACTGGAAGTTTCTCTCTCTCCTCCTAATTTTTAACTGGCTCAGTATATTAATTTCCCGCCATTTCTGTTGCATCTGATTGGCTGCAACCCCGGTGACCTCCAATTTGTTACATTTACATTCTACACATGCTTTTATCTAAAGTGACACAAATTTGTATGTTTTTTTTTTAGTTTTTCTTTCACCTTAATTTTGAATCATCAAAAGCACTGTAAACATCCCCCCTCCCTCCTCTCAGCTTCTAATTGGCTCTTGATATTAATTGTCCCTCCTTTTCTGTAGCATCTGATTGGCTGCAACCTCAGAGGCCTCCAGTTTGTATTTAACATTTCCTACATCCTCCTCCGCTCTCCGTCGGCCCTCGAGATGCGGTCCTCTGATACGCCTTTTTTATTCATCGTCGTCTTTTTTTTCCTGTTGACTCAATTTGTCCCAGGCGTCGGAGAGCGGAGGCAAATTAAGAGGCGTGAACTATGACAGTCGGTGACACCGCCTCAGTCCGCGCTCTCCACGCCGCATAATGATTACATTACAATCCTGTGATATTATTCAAAACGACTGCTGATAAATGAATGATAAACTCGGGGGTTAGGTCTCCTTTATTACCGAGGTTGATAAGGCAGCTAATCAGTGGCCAAGCAAATGTCATTACATAAATTATGAGTCTGACTTTGATATATATTTCCCGGGTGTTCGCCGCAGACGTCTGTCATCCGCGGCGGCCCTCTCTCTGCGCTCCGCTTACACGGGTGGCTGAAGAAGAAAGAGAAAATATTTATTCTGTCTCATTACTCTCCTGCCTACGCCGGGGTCCGTAATTGCTCTTGTGAATGCAAAGGGCATGTGGCAACCAATATATTAATGTCTCTCGGAGTGACTGAAATATTAGTTTTTCAACAACTGCTTCAATTTGTGGGAATATTTAAAATTCAGTGACTGGGGATTTAATAAACATTGACAGTGGCGTGTAGGCAGTTTACAACGTTTGTTCGGGGTTGATTAAAAAGGCTCGAAATTTTGCTGACTCAACGCATGGGCCATTACCACTGTAGAGGCCTTAATTATTCCATTACACACCCCGTCTCATGTGTCTACAGATGATTCACTTGCCTCGGTTGTCTCTCCTATAACTTTTTATTATTAAAGTCAACATGAAGTCAAAATTGACCCATTTTGCTTTCTTAATGAGTGTTCCTGGTCTTATTGTGAACAATTCATCAGTGCACATTATTTGAAACAAGCTGTTTTTGTGAAATAAACAGTTTTCTTTTTAACTTGTGTCCTTCATTTGCCATCATATAGAGACATTTTCTAGAGCTATCAATGACTAAAAAATAAATTGCAAGTAACTGAATTAATTACATAATGTGATCATTTTTTCTTGTGTGCACATGCAGATGGATGACTATGGCAGTTTTTTCATTGTCTTCCTGCACAATTGCTACATTTTTAAGAAACCATGTCAAGTTTAAAAGAAGATCAACTGAAGGTAAGTGGACATGATTAATCACATACACAATAACTATATATATATA
>JAHKKF010525617.1:0-23831 GCA_019740295.1 Labeo calbasu | reverse complement strand
TTATATTACATTACATTTCCTAAGACTTTTTCCCCAGTACTGTAAGTTATCAATGTCACAATTCTGACTTTTCTTTCATATGAGTCTGCTGTTGTGAACTTATATCTAGCAATTCTGAGTTTAATTCTCAGACCTCATATATATCTGAGATCTCTTTATTGTGTGGCGGAATCAGGCTTCCGTAGTTCCATCCATTAATGGCAGACAGTCAATATAACAGTTTTACTGTTAGCCGCTGAGGTAATCCTAAATCACAGACACACTATTTGTGTTTAAATTATGCATACGGATCTGATGCTGTGGGCTGTACTTGCTGAAGTCTAGTCTTGACTCTCTCTTCTCGTGTCCTCTGGGGAGTCCTCTACAGCCCAACGCCGCTCTCAAGAGCACGTGAAGAGCAGATGCCGCCCACAGCATGTATAATGACCCCCATCAAAGTCATCAATAACCGTAATGGCCAAACAGACAGTTACGTTACATTTACCAGAATGAAGAATGAGGCTTTTGTGGCCCTGGACAGCCTTTTACACACTCAGTTTAACTTCCTGTTTATGTCTGCTCTTGTGGCCAGAATTGCATTTCCTTACAACTGCCTTAGTCGTGTTGTAAAGGTGGACACTTGCAGACTGATTATGCACAAACATCTCCAGCTAATTTTATATTAATATCAAACCAAAGATCTGCTCTTTAATTATTTGTAGAGATCGTTGCAATCCACCCTCGCAGTGTCAGTCTGTAGCTATAAGAATAGATATATTTAATATTCAGTGTGATAGGTGCTGCCAGGGGTAACTGTAATGAAAGGCTTTTATAACATAAAGCTAATCCATCACATACATTTCATAATTGCACATCAGACCTCATTAGCCAACCACTTAATTTATTGTTAGAGGTTTCCAAGGAAACTGAATCAAGCTTCACACTAGACAAACAACAAGTTCCTGCCAAGGATTTTCTGGAATATTACTAGTTCATTCTTCCGTTTTCTAGCATAATGAAAACTTTCCACAGAATTTTACATTTTTATAATAATATAATAATATTTTCTACCCCCTACATGTAAACCTAAGAATCATATGAACCTTTGTCCATTTTTTTTTTTTTTTTTTTTACAATTTTATTAAGACATGATTTAGTTTAAAGTAGTTTTCCTCTTTTTAGATCTATCTATCCATCTATTTTTTAATTTCATCACAATCACATCTTAAGTGTTTGCTTAGATTGTTGCAAAAGGTAAAATATTTTATTGCCCTAATCTGCTAATCATGACTTTAATGAATGAAGATATTAAGATTTTATAAACATTAAAATCATGATGAAGCTGCTTTAAAACAAAAAGCAACACAAATACATTTTACATGCAGTTAAAAAATAAAATAATAATAATAATAATAATAATAATAATAATTATTATTATTATTATTATTATTATTATTATTATTATTATTATTATTATTATTATTTAAATTATTTATTTAGCTATTTTTTATTTTATGTTATTTTATTTTATTTATTTTATTTTTTTCTATAGCTAGGGCATCGATACGCACAAACACATAGGACTTCTCTTGGATCAAGCTGAGATATTAGTCTAGTAAATTCTCTTAGAAGTTGATAAATGACCACATCACTAGCTTAACCTCATTTGAAAGCTGCCCTTTCGACAGCAGTTTTGACCTTCTGTCCTCTTTGGGCTGCCTGGGAGTATTTGCGTGTATGTGGGCCCGTAAGTCCACCGTATCTATCTATCTACCTCTGTGTGTGTGTGTGTGTGTGTGTGTGTGTGTGTAGTTGTGAAGGGGTCATTCAGATGTGGGAGCAGGTGAGCAGCGCATTGGCCGGCAGCAGGGCCTCTGGAGAAGTCGTGTGAGATCGGTCTTAACTCTGCCTGCTCAAGATGATGGATGTAACTCGACTCAACTCTCACGCCAACATCCACACCTGCTGCCCCAGCACTGCTTATTGGGCACATGAATCAATTTAATGAGAGATGGAAAGGTTCAGGACTTCAATAAACACCCAGTTGAATCCCGTCCAATACATGTCCCATAAACTGAGTTTGGGCACAGACACCACTGGGGCAAATTAGATCACTCCCTCTGTCAAGAGAATGCTGTCACTCATTCTATTGTCATCTTGCACCCTGGGCCCAAATACATATAGCTTTTAAGTCGTCATGATGTCACAATTAAAGTCTTTTTTATGTCTTTAATTAGTTTGCGCTAAAAGGTTTTTCACAAAATAAATGATCATGCTTGTGGTACACTACCTGTCAAAAATTTGGACTAATCAAGGTTTTGTTTATGTTTCGGTTATGCTCACCAGGACTGCATTTATTTGATCAAAAAGGGAAATATTGTGAAATAGGTAACACTTTAGTATAGGGACCAACTCACCCTGTTAACTAGCTACTTATTAGCATGCATATTACTAGGATATTGGCTGTTTATTAGTACTTATAAAGCACAAATTCTGCATGGCCATATTCTACATCCCTAATCCTAGCCATTACCTGAATTTAACAACTACCTCACTAACTATTAACAAGCAGCAAATTATAAACAAAATATTTCTATTTTAAATAAATGCTGTTATTGTGAACTTTCTATTCATCAAAGAACCCTGAAAAAAGATATCTTGATTTCCACACACACACACACACACACACACACACAAAATATAGTAACTCTTAAAGCCTTTATACATAATGCATTGTAGTTTTAATGGATTAATTATGCCTTGTAATCCATCCTATAATGCACTGTTAGATCTCATGAATAATTGTAACAACAATTATAATACATTATAATACTTGTTTATTGATTTTTACACCATTAGAAAGAACAATGCATTAAAACGCATTACCAAAAACCTTCAAATATTATAATGCATTTTAACTTTGGATACAGCATACACTATGAATAGCTTGATAAGCTTGATAGTTTTTAACATTGCAAATAATAAGAATTATTAATATTAATAAACATGCACCAAATGATAATCAATAAGGTCACACTTTATTTTAAGGTCCAACTCTCGCTATTAACAAACCATTAGCTATGACATTTTCCTCAATAAACTCCTAATTCTGCTTATTAATAGTTAGTAAGGTAGTTGTTCAGGTATTTAGGGATGTAGAATATGGTCATGCAGAATATGTGCTTTATATGCATTAATACACAGCCAATATGTTAATAATAGGTATGCTCATAAGAAACTAGTTGATAGTTAAAATTGGTCCTTATACTAAAATGTTATCATTGAAATAACTGAGCACCAATTCAGCATATTATAATGATTTAATAACAATAATTAATCAATAACATTTTAAAATATAATAATAATAATAATAATAATAATAATAATAATAAATTATTTACTCTCCCTCTAGTCATCCTACACTGTAAAAAAACAATTTGTTGAGTCAACTTAAAATAATTTGTAACCTGGCTGCCTTAAAATTTTAAGTTCTGTCAACTCAAGTTTATTCAACTTGAAATGTTAAATTTTGACTTGAAACTTTGACAACTTAGATATTTGAGTTGAATCAACTTAAAATTTTAAGGCAGCTGGGTTACTTACCCATTAAGGTAAGGGTTACTTACTAAATTTAGCAAATACAAATATCTAAGTTGTTACTTAGTACAACTTAACATTTCAAGCTGACTAAACCTATTTTAGTTGACTGAATTTAAAATTTTAAGGCAGCAGTGTAACAAATTATTTTAATCTGACTCAACAAATTGTGTTTTTTATTTTTTACAGTGTAGGTGTATATGACTTCCTTCTTTCAGACAAATCCAATAAATAGTGTCTTACACTACCCCGGGGGTGAATAAAGGCCTCCTGCAGTGAATCGAATGAATTTTTTTCGAAAAAAAATGCAATCTAAAATGTAATAATCGCTTTAATCTAGCTTGCACCAACTGGTCATACACGGAAGCAGTTCCTGGCAGATGACATATGATGTTGGCGTTGTGCATGCGCTTGTGAGTCTCGTGAAAACCAATGTTTGTTTACAGAAGCAAAGGAAGCAAAAGAAGCAAAGTTGCTTGCTTTAGCAAAGGAAAACCAGTCCTCTTGGTTTATATCGAAATCCTCTGACATGTTTCTTTACGAATCCTCGTTTTGTACTTCTAATTTGTGACCACTGTTTTGTTTTGATTTCTCCATGGTGCGTTTGTGTTTGTCAAGTCTGAGCGGTGCGTGCGCAACGCCAACGTTTTACGCCATCCGTCCAGAGCGACTTACGTGTACAACAGTGAGAGCAAGCTAGATTAAAGTGATTATTATGTTTTAAATATGGATATTTTTCTTACAAAAACATATTGATTCGCTGCAGGAGGCCTTTATTCACCCCCCGGAGCCCTGTGAGGCACTTTTTATGGTGGATGAATGCACTTTTTTGGACTTGTTTCGGACTGATGAAGAGAAACACCCGCCTATCGCAATGAAGCTTGGAAGTGCCAGGATAATTTTAATGTAACTCCGATTGGATTTGTCTGAAGGAAGGAAGTCATAGGATGACATGCTAATGTTGTTTTCATTACCTTTTTGATCTCAAACGCTCGTCTTGTCTTGCTCTGCCTGAACTCTGTTTATTCTGGTTCAAGACAGTTAGGGTATGTCGAAAAACTCTGATTGTATTTCCCTTCTTCCTCAGCTGGGATCATTTACAACCGCAACTGGAAGCCGCATTTAAGCTGCATTTTGGAAGTTAAATCTCAGGGCATCACAGAAGTCCACTATATGGAAAAATATCCTGAAATGTTTTCTTCAAAAAACATAATTTCTTTACGACTAAAGAAAGGAAGACATGAACATCTTGGATGACAAGGGGTGAGCACTTTATCTGTCAATTTTTGTTCTGGAAGTGGACTTTAACGACGTGCGTGCTGTCATCGATACAGTGGGACTAGACAGAAGGTGCTATGAGTGTAAACATACAATGGCTAACAAACAGCATGTTTTGCCCTGTCTTGTCATCAGAAACCTGACAATGGACACAAATCTGGATGTCATGAAGAGGTTGGTATGGACAGTCAAAGAGAACTGAGGTAAAATAGTTTTTATTTTACCTTTTTTTCACTCTGTTGCGTTAGTCCCTCATCATAAATGCATGATTATTGTTGTAAAATTCCACCTAGCAGGACCAATACCATTGTCTCCTTTACATTTCAGCATGTTTAAAAGCTTGTACAAAGGCGCTTCTGTGCTCCTATTGGCCAGTGTCACAGATGTGATGGAACTTGTCGTGTATAATGGGAAAAAAAAAATGAACATGCTAGTCTTTCCATGTTGACGTTGTGAAGCATCGCAGAGGTGTCGTGCACTATGACACACTATATGAGATGAAACGACTGAATTGTGCATTCCGACACCTATTTTTGTATACGAATCCCCACGACACCCTAAGTCAAGCAGATTGTGGAAAAATCGGGCTAAAATCGTGTAGTCTAAACAGGGCTTAAAAGCATCTAAGTATACAACTAGAAGTGAAAGTTCTGTCAGGTAAGCAGCACCAATTGTGTCAACATCAGTAGCTTTACCCAGTGCCAGACAAACATATTATTTATACAGCACTCTCTGACATCTCCGTCAACTCTTTTGGTCAAATCTTTCCCCACTCCATACTTTTGTGGTTTTGAATCAATCTGAACTGTCAGTCATGATGTCATTCTCCCTTACCAACCTGAGTCAAACTAGATCTGATATCTGACTACAATATACAGAATCTGTAATACAACTGTGATTTATGATTCATTTTAGTTTAACCTTATATCATGATGCAAGTTTTATATCTTACTTCTTACCAGTACTGGACACTAATGAAATATTCAGTTAATATTTAGTCATTCTGGAGAAATGGGACATCCTTACTCTTTCGAGCTTTATATTGGCAGTGAATGGCTGTTAAGAGTTTAAAGTCCTATAAAGTGCACTCATCTATCATCAAAAGTACTCCACACGGCTCTGGGGAGTTAACAAATGCCTTCTAAAGTGAATCGCTGTGTTTCTGTAAGAAAAATATCCATATTTACAACTTTGTAAATTGTAATCTCTTGTTTCCGCTATCTTAAAAATAAAGGTGCTTCAAAAGGTTCTTCAAGCGATGCAATAGAAGAACCATTTTTGGTTCCACAAGGAACCATTCAGTCAAAGAACCATCTCTTTTTTACCTTTTTTATAATCTGAAGAACCTTCTTTCCGCAAAGAACCTTTTATAAAACAGAAACGTTCTTAAAGGTTCTATGTTAAAGGTTCTTTATGGAACCATTTAAACAAAAAAGGTTCCTCTATGGCATTGTGAAGCACCTTCATTCTTAAGAGTGTAGTGGGTCTCAGGTTAAGAACTACTGCACTAGAAGCCATAATGCTTAGCATTCTAATTAGCCTACCCGCTACCCATGTTGGCTGTCGTTGGTTCACTTGGAGTCGTTGAGCGGAGCTAGTTACCTTGGTGCCATGACCCGGAACTGGAATGAGGTTTAGGCAGTTTAGAGTGAAGAATGTGGAACTGGTTGCATATTTGTATTTTAAATCTGCATTAAAATTACCTAATTGGAGATTAGGGCTAGTTGACTTCTCATATTATCTCATAATAATGTCAGACTGGTCTGTGGTCTAATAGTGTGTCCATGTTAAACCATTCAATGCAGAAGTAAGTGCTGTTGTAGTTTTACGCAAATACAATATTAAACAAGTACTTTTAACGGAGTAATATTTCATCAGGTACAGGATTTGTGTAATTCATCTAGCACTGCTTGTCACAGTTGCTTCTCTTTATCAAAACACACCATATTTTTTAAGACCAAGCATCACTTCACGGATAACTGACACCGCCATGCATCTTCAGTCCAAAGGATCCAATTCTGCACATTGTCAAAGCCTGATTTAACAAGTGACTCAAAACAAACATTCGTTCTTGTGCAGTTTTTGACGTCTCGTCCTTGGTTTGTTTTTGTTTGTCTGCATTTGTGTCTGAGAAAAAGTTATGAAGACAAACCAGGGAGAGGTGAGAGTGATGGAGAGAATGTTTTGCGAAAGCAAGAGCAGGAGAAAGAGATAGAGGTTGAGACCGATAGCGGGGTGCCATAGGTAATCAATACCGCAGCGGTGACCTAAGTGTTTGCTCCCTCGTTTATCTCATTTGAAGCTGCAGGTTCGGACCATCTGATTGAGTAAACAAGAACATCCCTTCAGAATTGAACCCTGCTGAAGTAGGGGTTTTCTTCAACTACGTATATGGCATTTTGTACTAAAAATAAAACAAATTCAGAACAGTACATCAACAAATGTAATTTCCACAACCTCTAATTTTCTATGGTTTTAACAACCTTTACTTTCTATTTTGTATTACTAATATTGCTAAGGTTATTTTTTGTTTTGTATTATAAATAAAAGTACATATTTTCTTTTTTTTTCTTCATAAAATTAAAGACTGATTGCAAATAAAGTACACACACACACACACACACACACAAACAATTATGATTGTACCTTGATTTTTCTGAATTCTTCACACATCATATCTCAAAGTTTATTTCAGATTTCAATGAAACTCCCAAATATGTCAAATTCATGTAAAATAATTTCTGTAAAAATTAATGTAAACATTTTCACAAATATTAAAGGGATAATTAACCCAAAAATGGAAATTACCCTGTGATTTACTCATCTTCAAGCTATCCTAGGAGTATATGACTTTCTTCTTTCAGATGAATACAATCGGAGTTATATTAAAAAAAAATGTCCTGGCTAAGCCTTTTAATGGTAGTGAGTAGCTGTTGAGATTCTGAAGCAAAATAAAGTGCATTCTTCCATCACAAAACATGTTCCACACGGCTCCCAGGGATTAATAAAGGCCTTCTGGATCAAATCAGTGCATTTGTGTAAGAAAATTATCCATATTTAAAACTTTATAAACTATAATCTCTATCTTCCGCCAACTATCATAGACGTGTTCATGACAGAGCGGAAGCACAGAAGAGAGAGCAAAACAAAACAGCTGTCAATAATTAAAAGTACAAAATGAGTATTTGTAAAGAAAAATGTCAGAGAATTTCAATATAAGCCAAGAGGAGATTTTTGCCCAGCCATATATGTTTGAACCAGGAGCTTATGCTACGCATACGTCCTACATCACCCACTGGAATGGCACTCTTGTGTGAACACGCAGTTAGCGGAAGCTAGAGATTACAGTTTATAAAGTTTTAAATATGGATATTCTTTTTTTACACAAACACATCAATTCACTTCAGAAGGCCTTTATTAACCCACCCGGAGCACTTTTTATGATGGATGCACTTTATTGGACTTCAAAATGTCGGCAGCCATTCACTGCCATTATAAAGCTTGGAAGAGCCGATTGTATTCATCTGAAAGAAGAAAGTCATATACACCTTGGATGGCTTGAGGGTGAGTAAATTATGGGGTACTTTTCATTTTTGTGTGAACTATTCCTTTAATTGACATTCATTTTTATTTCACTTTGTTTTTGGATTATTTTAGGTTTACATTTTAATAATTGGTTATTAATGTCATTGGTTATTAATGTTTCATATTTAATGACAGTAAAATTCTATGTCTGGGACATGCAGGGAAAAAAAAAAAAAAACTTATATACAAGCAAAAGCGAAAAACAAAAACAAACAAACAACAACAACAACAACAACAACAACAACAACAACAACAACAAAAACAAATTGTGCAGACATTATCATATATTGATTTAACGAAAAGAACAATAAATACATAAATAAAATGAAAATAATAGTAATAATTGTCAGACCCTTTGGACTGTTTTTGTGTTTTATTCCCCGTGTATGCCCTTATTTGGACTTTCCGTTTCTAATTTCCACATCACTGTTTGATTGTTCACCTGTCTCCCCCTGATTGGTTTGTCTGTGTATTTAAGGTTGGTTGTGTTCTCGTTTGGTTGTCGGTCATTAATAGTCACCTATGTATTTCTACTTCGCGTGTCTTTTTTTGGGTTTATGTTCCGTTGTGTTTCTGTTGAGCCTGAATTCCCTGCTGTTCCCATCTGTTCTCGTTCATTGTTTGGATTATTTATTAAACGTGCATCAACTGGATCTCCGCGTCATTCTCCTCATTTCCCTGCACACCACGCCGTGACAATAATAATAATAAAGTTTGAATCTGCCAGTTTTAATAAAAGTTAAGCCCTGACACATTATCAAAGAAACATCACATTAAGTATTTATAAATCAGAAATAAATAAAGTAATTAATTAATTAATTAGACAGATGTTCTACAGCAGTGGTTCTCAAAGTTTTTACAGTGGCATACCCCCTGGGGCATTTAACATTCTTCTGAGAATGTTAGACCACTTGGACCGCAGTCACACATTTATTTTGGCCCCTTAAAGCCTTAAGTTTTTTTACAGGTGCATTTTTTTTTTACCTGTATAGGTTATAGGATATATATATATATATATATATATATATATTTTTTTTTTTTTTTTTTTTAAGACATTATATGACACCTTTTATGTCATATTCTTAACATTCTATTAAGTGTATTATTAAAATATGAAAGAAAGCAATAAATGATGGCAAAATTAAATGATACTTGTAGATTTACACTAAAATCGCCAGTATGTGGCAGCAAGTTATTTATTGTCTTAATAAGCGAGGCGTCGCATCTTTCGTGCATTCATTCAGTAAGGAAGCAGCTGTAGTTATAAATGGGTTATTTGTTGGAACTATTGCTTTGTTGTAAAATATAACAAAAATATTGACAATATTATGTTTAAAATGTAGGCCACATTTAAAATGTAGAATGTTCACTTAATATTACCTTTTGTTGAACTATTATATAAAATCAACATTTGCAATCGTTTGGATATTCAGAGAAAATTGCATTCTTGTTCATATTTTTAAACATGAAAAGCAATAACTCGCACAGGGCATGTTTCTGAATCAAAGTGTTTCTTAAATCGATCTCTATTTACGGTCTGTGCCAATATTTGTTCTTAATGCTATTAAGTGCTACAAATCTACTTTGAAGATTTAATGAACAGCAGCTTGATTTGTTAAAGCAGCATACTTTGCGGGCATCCTATCATACACATGCTGCTGGTGTGGATGCAGTCAGTTTTGACTGCGAAAGAGGAAGTAATTTAATATAATTTAAGCCTTTACAACACTCCAATTTTCCTGTTTTATACTAAAAGCGGTATTTTGCTTGTCAGAAACACATGCTCTGTTTTAATGTTGCTTCAAATTGGGGTAAAATTAAACGAATGGCAAAGCTCAGCATTTTGTTTGCGTACCCCCTCCGTCACCTCACGTACCCGAGTTTGAGAACCACTGTTCTACAGTAAATGAATGGTCTTTAAGAAATTAATTATCCTGTTGCTCCAAAATACAAGCAAAACTTGCATCATGTGAGTCAGGTACTTCCGGGGGAGCAGTTGTTCTTGGACTGGGAATGCTAACAAATACTGCTTTTTTCAAGTATTATTAACTTCTCGATCCAAACCCAGACATACTGCATAATGAACAGCCATCATAGCCACCACAGTTCTGCTCTGGAACATTTTATGTTCGGATCGAAGTGTCGCTCTTGGCCCGTGGCGCTTGCTATTTCCTCTTTTCTGTTTCAGTGTGTGCTGTGGAAGTGTCTTTGTGGGCTGCAGTCACTTTCTGCAAGTTTCCAACTTGAGATGACTTTGAAATAAGTTGATTTTAGAATAAAATAACCTACAGCTGAGCCCAGAAGGGCTCGATACCTCACAGCACAGGAGTGCAATCCCCTTTATCTACAGCAACTCAAGAGTTCCTATTTTAAAACACATCTAAATTCAAGGAAACGGATGCAAGGTGAAACACAGCTCATTTGAATTGTGGATGCGTCACTTTCAATATGCCTCTCCAGGTCTGGTTTAGCTGTAGTTTGCGGAAAGATCAGCAAACCAGGAAACCATTTGTGTCGGCCTGATAAAGTGTCACAGGCACTTATGCTGAGGGTGGCTGATGTAGGCTGTGTACTCGCTCATTACAGTGGCGGATGCCCTTGGACCGCAGGTTGTTGAAATTAAGCATGGCATCCCATAGAACCCCAGGCAAAATCTATCATCCAGAGACCCGCATTTCTCTTCTGCAGTTTTTTGTGCCATCTGAGGTGAACCCAAACCTGCAGACTCCCGACCGGTAGATCCCGCTCCACATGGGTGAAGGTGCAACAGGCAATTGAAACGGCATCCATGCTGTGGCTGCTCAGTGAATGTGTTTCTCTTCATCGCGGGAGACTCTGGGAGTAATGGGGCATGGTGGAGTCATGGCCCCATGGTGCCACAGTGGAGAGGGTCTTCACCTTGAAATAGGAAATATGGGTCTTCTGTTACTAAAGAAAGAGAATGACCTCTGTGAGCTACTGCACCTTGCTAGCATCTTCATCAACAGCTACTTTTTAAGGAGACGCCTTAATGCACCTCCCATGCTGAAATATCCATCTTAAAAATCGCAAACTATTTTTTTCTGGTTTTGGTTCATAGCTGAGTAGCCTATTGACCGGTATGATCAAAACTTTGTGTATCAAAAACAAAAATTCTGTAATCAGTTACTCACTCTCATATCATTCCAAACTTTCACTCAACTTTCAAACACAAATAAAAATAGTTTATTGATCACTGATTAAAACTCATTTGTCCTGATGACATTTATTTAAAAATGTATTTAAAAATATGACAGTTCTGTACTCTTCTCTTCTGGAAACCCAAAGTGATGACAAACAATTCCAAACTCTCAATAACCTTTCAAACACAAATTAAGATTTCTGTCCCTCCACTGAAAGTCCATTCCACCAAAACGTTGATGCTTAAAAAAGTTAGTGTCAATCTAAGACAATCACTTTATCTGAACAGGATAATTTAGGGTTTTTTATTGACATAAACATAGAGCATATTAAATATGGTAAATGGAAGTTCAACTGTTCTTGGTTGACTCATGAAAAAAAAAAAAAAAAATCACTGGTTGTGGCAGAAGCTCAAACATGCTTGCATGATATAAGAGAATAATCCTTACAGAACAAAAATAGTTGGGATTATAATGGAAAATGTAATGCAATATATATTAAATACATTTCAATATATGGGAAACCAGAACTACAAATTATGCATAGATCATGTATGGCGATATATTGATACTGTATAAATCCATAGCAATGAAGACAAAAAAGGAGACAAAACTGTGCTTAATTTTACATGTACTGAAACACTCATAAGTTAATGCATGGGTTTGCATAATGCTGAGCGCATATTCATAGACTTTTATTTCACTTCATTGTTTGCATGGTTACACACATTTACTGAGAAACATGATCCAGTCTTAAATATTTGCAAGTTGGAAAAGTATGTGAATCTTTGCTATCAGTATCTGGTGTGACCCCTTTTTGAAGCAATAACTGCAGGTAAATTATTTTGTAACCAATGATCAGTCCTGCGCAACAGCTTGTAGGAATTTGATCCCATTCTTCAGTACAGAAACACTTGAACCCTGTGATATTAGGTTTCCTCCTATGAACTTCTTGCTTCAGGTTCTTCCACAACATTTCAATTGGATGGTCCGGACTTTGACTCAGGCATTCCAAATCATTAGCCTTGTTCTTCTTTAACCATTTTTGGTATAATGACTTGTGTGCTTGTGGTCGTTGTCTTGCTGCATGACCCACTTTCATTTCTTGGACAGATGTCCTGACATTTTCCTTTAGAAATGCTGGTATAATTCAGACTTCATTGTTCCATCAATGATGGCAAGCCATTCTGGCCAAGATGCAGTAAAGCAGGCCCAAACCATGATACTACCACCACCACCATGTTTCACAGATGGAATAAGGTTCTTATGCTGGAATGAAGTGTTTTTTTTTTTTTTCTCTTCTTCTTTTTCCAAACATAACACTTCTCAATTAAATCCAAAAAAAGTTTCATTTTGGTCTCATCTGTCCACAAAACATTTTTTTTTTTTCCAATAGCCCTCTGACTTGTCCACATGATATTTAGCAAACTTTTGGAGTTCATACTCTTTAGAGATGGTTTTGTATCCTTTTCTAACTGGATGAGCAACACCAACTCTCTTTCTGAGGTTCTCAAAGATTCTACTTTGTTCATGCCATGATTCATTTCCACATGATCAGACTTTGATAGATTTCTGTTCTTTATTAAAACAGGGCATACACTGGCACCTGATAGTCATCATATTGATTGCTAACACATCTGAACAAATGGACTCCAATTTCACCTTAAAAGTAAAACTATCACAATTTTCGTGTTTTTCTTTGACAGTGAGATGTCTTGTTAAAATCATAGTGGTTGGGAAATTTGATGAATTTATGCATGTTCAAATTTTACACACACAGTGCCATATTTTATGACATGTACACATAAATTATGAAGTGTCTGAATATTACATACATTACAAAAATACATTGTCACATATTGTTCATAATATGAAAAGCAGCAATGCATTTTTCAATATATTGCAATATGAGAACATATTTTCTTTGGGAAACCCATTGGTTCTCACAAGTCAAGCAAACACGTGTGAGCTTCTGTTTTCGATGTACTCCTTTAGTGTTGATCAATGTTTATATGTGAAAAAGTTGAAACTAAGGTACGTCATCAAAGTGATTAACTGTCACATCCAAGTATACATGAATGGCATGTTCAGTGTTATTTCAAAAGGAAAGAAAGGACGTGACGTGTGGCCAAGACCAGGGACTCAAACGCAACCTGCCGGACCTGGGACTCAAACCCTCAACCTTTTGGTTACAAGCCTGACTCCCTAACCATTAGGCCAAGGCTGCCCCTGTTATGTACTGCAATGTCCATGAGTCTTTCCTGGCTCATTGTGTTTCTCATATAGAGGTTGCCAGTGTTTACTATACTGTAGACTAGGTTTGTCTCTTTAAACAGTGACGAACATTGATCAAAACTCACTTTTCCTGTCAACATAGTATTTAAAAATGACAGTTCTGTACTCTTCTCCTCTTCTTGAAACCCAAAGTGATGACAAAAAATGTCAGGTCCTCTTTGGGTGCACATACTAGAGCTGAGAATGTTGTTAAGTTCAATTATAGTGTACAATTATATGTAATTTTCCTGAAATTGCTCATGAATCTCATTAATAGTGTTGTCCAGTACACTGAAATGCAACAATTTGTAATAGTCCTGGACTGAGTCTGCATTCGGTCCAGGCACCGTTGCTTTGTTTGTTCTCCTCCATGGACATCGAAGGCCGCAGTAGTTGTTTTTATTACACAACTCGACTGTGAACTCCCAAAGCTACTGAAAGTGGAGATCAGTTCTCATTGCTAAAAGAGCAGGGATTGTGGCAGATGCTAGTTTTCTTT
The DNA here is from genome assembly GCA_019740295.1 of Labeo calbasu. Classification (NCBI taxonomy): domain Eukaryota; kingdom Metazoa; phylum Chordata; class Actinopteri; order Cypriniformes; family Cyprinidae; genus Labeo; species Labeo calbasu. The sequence goes on along the minus strand of JAHKKF010525617.1, from coordinate 9,461 downwards.
TCAGTGGAATAATGTAAGGTGGATGACTGTAGTGCTTTGGACCGTACATTGCACTGCATAAGAACTTGTTGCATCAAAATCCAAAGGGAACAAAAAGTAAAAATCGGTGACTGATGTCAGCAGACTACTTGGCTGTCTCCGTCGCACATCATTTCACTTAGAGTGTCAACAATAGCCTCAAAGTTATCAAGTATGGCCTAGAGAGCCTCTGTACTGCGCAGCTCCATTTTGTGTTGCTAAAAGGTTTCTGTGTGGTATATTTACCAGAAAAGTCGTTGTTTCGTTTCTCGCAAAGACTTGCTGACCCCTGAGTGAAGTTATAGAGTGATTGAACATTGGTCAGCATGTGTCTCACAGCTGTAGTGGTGCAACAGACATACACAATGCGGAGGTTCATGATATGCGAGTGGATTTTTGCCTAAAATGCATGTAGCTGCACCGCGGTAGGTCCCTCGCAAACCTGCGCACCATTGTAAGACTGGACTCTCAAGTTCCAGATATCAAGATAAAGGCTTGACAGTGCATTTTTTAAAAGAAAGGCCAGAGATTCACCATCTGTTCTGTCAGTCCGATAAAATCCGATGAATGATTCATGGACAGCGAAGTCTCTGTCGACATACCTTAAAACCACTGCAACATGCTCGTAATGTCTTGCGTTTCTTCTGCAATAAGTGCAAAAATTCCAGCTTCATGCACTCTCTGTATGGACATTATACACAGACATTATATTAATCAACTCATTCTGGTGCTTGCCATGGACATTAGTAAATGACCTCTCTCTCTTTTTGAATAGCCAGTCAATTAGCTGGCTATCAGTGGTCCTTAATTCATCAGCTTTAAAAAATTCCCAGATTTTCTGATTCATTGGTTTCATTGTGACGACAAAGAGCAATACAGGAATAATAAAAGAAGAGTAAAGTCTCGCTTTTTTTTTTCAAATACTCTCTGTTCTCATCCATTTTTTTTGCGTGTTCACGGCTGGTTTATGCTTCCCGTTTTGTGTGTCTGTTAATAGCCTTTCATTTTTAACCCTGCAGAAATGTGCACGCTGCTTTTCTGATGCTAATGGACTACTTGCACTGAGCTTCGTGACGCACTTCCGTTTTGAAAATCGTACGGCTCAGTTATTTCCGGTTATGTACATTTTCAATGCGCTGTAATCATCTAGTTGACTTAAACGCCTAATAAAATGAGATTTTGCAGGATGATTTCAAATTCTGAAATTTTCTGAGACAGGAAAAAAGACATATTGTGATGATTACTGAGTACAGAATTTTCCTAATTCAACGGAACGTGAAGTTTTAGTCCAACATAAACTGATCTGAGAAAGCGGTGGCTAATCATATGTGATTGTTTCACCACATGGTGTCAGTGCTCTATAGTGGCCTAATCGTGACGCTGCAGTTTCTGAGATCTGATGAATAAGATCATAATGAACCTTTATTTATCTGTATTAAATATGTTAGTCACTTTTTTGTGTCATATTCTGTCATCATTTCACTGTATGTAGTCTAATGTCATAATATGAATATTCAATAGTCACACTGTCAGCGTGTTACTGTTAAAAATTATTTAAATGTTTAACATCGTTAAATAAGGCAGTTACCGCACAATCATTCAACCATTTTAAACAACGGAATAAGCAGTATGGGCTCGGAATAAGAGTGCCAACACACACAAACAAATTAGCCATGGTCTTACTACAAATAAAACCAAAAATTGTAATTGAAGTTAAACCATATAACCACCAATTAACTCGGGTTTTACTACTCTGTCCATAGTTTAACTATGGTAGGCTATTTGTAGTAAAAGTGTTGTTATACAAATGGTAAAAATATAAAAAAACACAACAACACTTTTGCTATAGTAAAACCATGGTTAATTTTTGTAACAGTCAAAAAAATTTAAAACTTTATATTCATCAGGTATGAATTATGATCAGTAAAGGAAAATACTGTTCATGAGAATGCGGCAGGTTAGTGGGGAAATATATTTATTTATTATTCAGAATGCACATACCAAAGGGAAATATATTTATAGTATCCTTTCAGCAGGTTGAATATGATTCATGTTAACACAGAGAATATGATTAATTTTAAAGAAATACCAGCCCTAAAATGCAGTAATAATCTGCGTTCTCATGAGAAACTGTCTGTATGTAGGTGCTCTGAACGCTAACCGGAAACTCCAGAGCCATAACAAGTAGAACGTAGAAGTAGTTGTGCCAGTAGTCCATTGAATTTTTTAGTGGGTTTTTCCAGTTACCTAATCCAGTCACTTGAATTGTGTCCATGTTGGACCCACTAAATGCATGACACATGAAACAAAAAGCCAGATCAAGTGCGGGAATATATTCAAGGCAGTCATAAATTGCTATTACTATTCTTTCCTAAACTTTCTACCATCCAATACTGGAAAAATGCAGACATTTTTGATCCATGAACCGGATCTTGCTCAGGATGCATGCTATCTTTGGAAGCTCGGCTAATTGCTCCAAAATTCAGCGGGGCCGACATCAGCTCACAGCAGGATTTCTCCTCTTTTGAATGAGTGACACTTGTCTGCTCAATTACCTGTCCTCCATCAGCTATATCTGTTTTTTTGTTTATGTTTTTTGGCTCAGTCATGTTGTCTGACTGATCATTTAGTTTTCTATGAAAGGAATTGTGTCAATTCAGAAAACTTATACTGTATTTATGAACTTTTTGAGATGGCAAAATTTCGGTAAAATGGACTTTTAATGAAGGGACAGAAATCTGTCTCTCTTTTTTTTGTGATTGTTTATGTTTTAGTAAAGAACAGGCAGCATACCTGGCTTACAAAACTATATACAGACCAGGGTTTGCCTTAAAAAAATAAAAAAAATGAAAAAATATAATAAATAAAGAAATAAAGAAATAAAGAAAGAAATCTGTCATTTTTAATAAAGATATCTTCATTTGTGTTTCAGCGATGAATGGAAATCTTACAGGTTTGAAATTTCATAAGGGCGAACTTCATTTTTGGCATAACTTTCCTTTTAAAGTGCACCTATAATGCCTTTTCAAATATGTCCTTTCATGCAGTGTGTCATGTAGCTGTATGTGAATATAAAATATCTGCAAAGTTGTGAAGTTAACAGTGCACGATAAATAAAGTTATTGTCTATCAAAAAAAAAAACAAAAAAAGAGTCGGCTCACAGTCGCCTGAACGAGTCGTCAGGAATTCGAATCTTATTCTGTTACGGCTGCACATCACGAAATAACACATTTGCATAACGTCTGCTCACATTCTACGTCGCGAACAACTTGCCCACCCACAAACACAATAAAATTTCCATATAGTTTACGTCATTTCGAGAAGACGCTGTATGCTACGCTGTGAGAGTAAATTGGTTTTATATTCACTTCCAAAAGATGAATCTACAAAGAATCAGTGGTTAACATTATTTTTTTTCAAAAACACCTCAGAAATACAATTCCAATCTTGTGTTGTGTTCCTGTCATTCGACGACTGCTTTTCCGATCTCAGAGAGTACAACGCGGGATTCACCAAACGTTTGCTCTTAAAAGATAGATCAGTGCCCAGTTTATTTGGACCAGCTTGCTCATTTGAACCTCTACCTGTAAGTATGATTAATAATTGATTATTGTATTTTCTAGTGATCGTTCAAAATACGTAGTTGTGTATGTTATGTTGTGTAACAACCCTGCACATGTCTTGCTAACCGGCTAACTCGTGCTTCTGTAGTTCTGTTGTTCAGCTGTGGGCCCACTGTAGGCTAAAAATTTGTGATTGATGCAGCTTGACTGTCTGTCTCATTAGTTGGAGTAATGATAAAGGATGGCGCACAACTTTACCCAGTGTAATGCATTATACATTGTTGAAGTTTACAACATAGAGGTGTGCCCGGTTCGCTTACATAAGCAAATTGCGAGCACTTTCCATGGTAGTCCGTGCTAACTTGTCGATCAGCCACTTCAACCGTTTCATCGTCATACTCTGGCTCGGTAAGGTAAAATTGATGCCATCTTTTCTATGTATTGACAAGTCTCCAGGGCTGTCATTCAGTTATGGCAATGGGCGTTTCGTTTTCACTGTACGCGGTAAACCAATCATAAAGGACTGCGCCATCTGACCAATCGCAGCAGTGAGGGCTCACGGAAAGGAGGGGTTTAGAGAGACTGATTCTTTGAACTGCTTCGCACAAGTCGTTTACGAATCAATTAGAAATTAGGTAAAATTAAATCTATTTTTGCAGAAAACTAAAGTGTTTTTTTGACCTTGCAGTAAACCTGTTTAGGAGACAATCTTAGCAACCTTTAAAATGGCATAATAGGAGCACTTTAAGATATTTAAAAGTGGAGACACTAGCATACAACCAACCCTTGCTGGTGACCAGATGTTTTTTGAGTATTTTTCACACTCTAAATGGGCACCTTAATATTCCTGACATGAAGCAACAAACTTGATTTACACATTAGCATGTTGCTAAGTTGATGACGTTATCCTGAAATATCCTTTTTTCCATGACTTAGAAAATATTACAGATGTCAAAGTTGGTCTATTGTCATTTCCGTTCTGGGTAACAAACAATGTAGTGTTTATGTCATGAAGCCACAGCACAGATCCTTAACAGTAGAATAAATGCAGGGTTACAGTAATGCAGGCAATAAATACTGCATATGGACCACAGTGTACATGTCAGCACGTATGTCCATGCAATATTTTTATCATTGCAAATAAAATACAAATGCTTCTATCAAGTATAAAAGATTCAGTTATGCTGGCTTAAACAAAACATCACACAAGACCGATGGAATTCCTCAAAACACATCTGGGAAACAAACACCTTTGATGATCTCATATCACAGAGGCTAAAAAAGCCTGGATGCCATATATTCGGCTCTTTGAGGTTCTTATGTGGAAAAAAAAAAATCACTCCCTCAATCTCTGTTCACTTCATAGCTGGTTTGATTGTGAGAACAGAGAGCTTGGAAATGCATTTGAGTCCCTGTCAGCTCTTAAAATGTCTATGTTTTTATGTTTGTATGCACTGGATGTGTGAATTCTCATTTATAAGTGTGTTTAGTAGAACTCAACTTAAGTTTTAATTGCCTCCATATTATCCAGTAACTGCAGTTATTTACTTTTTTTAAAAAAACTGCTAATATAGATGTGATGAGTTTGTGTATGTATGTGTGTGTGCTTTTGTGTGTGTGTTCCTCAACAATGAAACCTAGCAGCCTTTACATACAATAGAGAAAGTCTACACATTTTTTTTTTTTTATTTACAAATGCATAACAAGGAATACATTTCAAATTCACATGATTTGAATACACCTCTTTTGTGATGAATATGTTTCATTTCCCTGAATTGAAATTTATTTAGTTATTATTATTATTATTATTATTATTTGTTGTTGTTGTTTGTGGTACACAAGTAGTAGTAGTAGTAAGTAGTAGTAGTAGTAGTAGTAGTAAAAATAATAATAACAATATCTTATGAAAATGCTAACACAAAGTCCTTATAGGAGAAGTCCACTTTTACCACAATTTACAGATAATATATTCGCCCCCTTGTCATCCAAGATGTTCACGTCTTTCTTTCTTCAGTCGTAAAAAAAAAAAAAAAAATTGAGGTAAACATTTGAGGATTTTTCTCCATAAAATGGACTGATGCAGTGCCCCGATTTTGAACTTCCTAAATGCAGATTAAATGTGGCTTCAAAAAATCCCAAATATGGTTGTAAACAATCCCAGCCAAAGAAGAAGGGTTTTATCTAGCGAAACAATCGGTTATTTTCATGAAAATAATACAATTTATATACTTTTTAATGTCAAGCGCTCGTCTTGTCTTGCTCTTCCCGACCTCTGTTTTTTTTTGTTTTTTTTTCCGGTTCATGGCAGGGTATGTCGAAAAACTCCCATCTCATGTTCTCCCTCAACTTAAAAATCGTATTATATCGCTGTTTCACTGTTCGATCTTCTTTGCATGTTCACTTTGCAAAGACTGGGCTGGAACTGCTGCAGCGATGTAGGATGATTTTGAAATAATTTTTGAGTTGAGGGAGAAAATACAATTGGAGTTTTTCGACATACCCTAACTGTCTTGAGCCAGAATACACAGAGTTCAACGAGAGCAAGACAAGCGTTAGAGATTAAAAAAGTTGTAATCATAAAATCGTATTTTTTAAAATGGAAAAAAAAAAGAAAACAATCATTTTGCTAGATAAGACCCTTATTCCTCGACTAGGATCGTTTACAACCGCATTTGGGATCGTTTGAAGCCGCTTTTTGGAAATTCAAAATCGGGGCACCATATCAGTCCATTATATTGAGAAAAAAAAAATCCTGAAATGTTTTCTTCAAAAAACATAATTTCTTCACGACTGAAGAAAGAAAGACATGAACATCTTGGATGACAAGAGGGTGAGTACATTATCTATAAATTCTTGTTCTGGAAGTGGACTTCTCCTTTAAGGACTTTTTGTTAGAATTTTTATAAGATATTTTTATTATTATTTTTACTACTACTACTACTACTTGTGTACCACAAACGTAAGTAGCATATTTTGTATTTTTTTCTAAAGGTTAGGTATAAGGAAAACATTTCAACACTTAATGTTTTTTTTTATACAGTTTTAGAGAAATTAAATCAAAACTTGTTGAAAAATAAATTGTTGTTGTTTGTTTGTTTTGGATACATTTTTTTTTTTTTTTAAGACTTGGCACTTTACATATTCATTCATTCATTCATTCATTCATTTACATACTGAAAGAGTGCTAACTACACTTGCAAGCAATCTGAAGGTAAGCCTGGGCACTGAAAAAAATAAAAAAAAATAAAAAAAACTTGCTCTTGAAAAAGAAAAACTAAAAGTCCTGTCAAACTCAACTTTCCTCCAGTTTAAGTGTTAGAGCAGAAGAGTTTACTCACTGTAGCCATCTGGATGCTGGTGTGCCCTTCTGTGCTAGCTGCTGAAAAACTACCCTCCAGAAGCAGACACCAGACACGATACACCCACAAAACACCCTGCAGATTCCAGACCAGACACAATCCAAGCATACATAACACTGACAGCTCTTCGCTCTTGTCAGAAGGATTTGACATATGAAAAGTCTTCAGAAAGATGAAGGTTAAAACTGTACTATTCTTGAACACTAAATGAGAGATGTATTGCGAGACTGTGCTTTGATATAACTGCCCACTAGTGGACAAGTAATGTATAGCATCACTATTATTTTGTTGAATAACACGTTGTTTTCCTCTCAAATTAAATAATAATAATAATAATAATAATAATAATAATAATAATAAAAGTTTAGACTCTGAAAGCTTAAATAACTGTTTAAAGGACAGTTTTGTTTTCGTGTTAAAATTGTTGCACTAGATTTTTCCAGTATAAATTCATCTTGACAGAACTGTTATCACCTATTATTTTGCAAAAAATTTGTTAATCAACAACTTGATTAAAATGTTGAAATAGTACCAAAACACATACTTGAAATATACTCATATCTCTTAAATAAAAGATTTAATTGCAAAAGAGAAGACTGTACACATCTATTTCCAGTAAAATAAGTTTAGTTACTAAGAGATCAAAACAGGGGGCGAAGCAAAGCTGGGTCTGTAGGAGTAGCATTCTTTATCTGGAGACATAATATACAGATACAGTCGCCCACATATTTGCTTCTTTGAAACGTAATTAGGTTTGATATCATAACACTGTAACTGTAATATGGGATGTCTGTGAATTAAGGGTATATGAGTATAAATTACCACAGAGGGTGAGAACATTATTCAGTGTGGTTGCAACACAGGCTCATATACCTGCACCTACCTACATTTTACAAAACTTCAAAAACGTATCTACAGGCCTACATGCAGTGCAATCAACTGCAGGTGAAATGATCATTAGTGGCAGTAAAAAAACCAACAACTTTTATTCTCCTTCACACAAATTATGACTACACGAATAACAAAGACTTACAATATTTACAGTATTTACACGAACAGAAAAACAAGACAAAGGGAACGGGAAGAAGGGACGTGGGCGGTGCTAAATCAAAGAAAATAACAAAACCAAAGCCCTCTAACTTCCCCTCTAATCCTATGAAAAGAAAATGTAGAAAGAAAAAGTCTTTCCTAAACTACACTTTCTAGCCAATAAACAAAAGTAGAAGGGGTGGCACTCGCCCCTAACCTAATGTACTATACAGGATAATATCTCTACGTGTTGCAGCATATGTCACGTGACATTCTTACCTGTCCACTTCTTCCCGGCCTCGTAACATATAACGCGTACTCAAATATGTTACAGTGAGGGAAGAGGAAACAAAAATATATATCGGGGCAAAAAACGTACACGAAAAAGTAAAAAGTAAAAAGTAAAAAAAGTAAACAGGAGAAGAGACAGCGGGAAACACAAAACAAGCACGTAACACCGGCAGATACAGCTACAGTCATAATTTATTCAAAAAGTATTAATATTCCAAGTATTCCGAGGCAAAACGCGTTAATGGAGCAGGGTCATTTTCAGTGATTAAAACCGTATGTTTTACTTTCTTCTTCACATAAAGATATCGTATGGCTTCAGAAAACACGGAATGCAACACGACTTGTTTGTAATGTTTTTATAGTGCTTGTTTATGGTCAGTTTCTGCAATAAATACCTGTGATTGTACTTATATTTGCTGTTACATGTTAACCCATGCCTTGCTCTATCACTGGCTGCAGCTCATCAGGACACCTGGCACAACATGATATCGAGACGGCCGACGGGTCCAGATATTTAGCATGCTAGATATTTGTTTGGTGTAAGTGAGGCGTTGGTGAGGCATCAGCAAGCCTCTTTGATGTGTCGTTGAGTAGTTCACACGTAAAGATTGCAGAGCACTGATCACCCACTGATTTTCCCCCGATCACACTTGTCGGTAAGCTTGTTGACTTGCAAATCAGGTATAAATTGGGCTTAAAATCCTAGAGTGTGATCTTGGCATTATCATGTGTTTCCTCTGTTCTGTTTTCTACCAGTCCTTAGTTACCATGTTTACTGAATAATTAGTTCACACCTGTTATCTTTAAGTTAATTGTCCTTGTGTATTTAAACCCTTCATATTTTTTTTTTTTTTTTCAGTTCATGGTCCAGTATCGTTTGTGTGTCGTATGGTACATGCTATTGTGGCGTCTTCTTATATATTATCTGTGGATTATCTGAGTGTTTTGTTTTTTTGCTTTTTTTTTTTTTGAATACCTTTTTGTTATTTGAAGCCTTTTGGAACATTTTTCATATTCCTTGGACTAAACTGTGACAGTGTTATGACCTCGAAACATTTGTACAATAGTGTATGATTTGCAGACTAATGTGTTTTGACGTTTGCATCCCATAACCAGCTCCATATGTAGGCTTTAACTTAACTGAAGTATTGTTGTAAACTTTTTTCGAGTCCTCTAAAATGTGAGTCACGATAAAAGCCA
>JAHKKF010525613.1:12252-22453 GCA_019740295.1 Labeo calbasu | reverse complement strand
AAAGTAATTGAAAGTATCCAATAAAAGATGATTTTATATATAATAAGCTAACTGATATTTTAAATATTATTTTGGGTTTCAGTAGATACTAGAAGGATCTTAGTAAACATCTAAGATTTGAATAATTAAATGCTTTTTAAAAGTGTTTTTGGTTGTAGGACAGCAATTTGCACTAATTCTGTAGAATGGCCCACATATGAAACATGTAACGTGTGAATCTGGCACACAGGGTCGGTGCAGAAACAAAGTCTTCTTTGCCACACGAGACCATCATATGAGGTGACACCATCAGGCCATGAAGCATGACATACTAGGGGGGATTACAGAGGATTACATAGTGTCTGGCTCATGAGACACAGTAAATTTGGTCAGCATGTTAAAAGTGGCATCTCTGCAGCTTTCGCCTACAGGCGGCCGGACAGCTAAAGCCATTCAAAGACCCGAATCCCTTTAAAAACAGCACTGAGTCTGACGGATAACCCTAGCGTCGATAGGGATGTTGTTTAAGGATCACCGCTTTGATATTACTGGATCTGAGACTGAGTGTGAAGAAAGACTGGGCGAGTTATAAATGGAAGATGATAAATGAAAGCCGAAATTAACCTTGGTTTTACGTCTGAGGTTTTTATATCATATTGGTTTCTTAAAACAAGCTTTAAAATCCACTAACGTAACTTTAAGGCCAGTGTTTATAGCATCCATTGCCTATTGACTTTTCATTTCAGGGATTATGTTAGACGCTCTGCAAAAATAAAGGCCAAAAAGGCACACAAGTTAGGAGTCATAAATCCTCACATTCTCCATTTGTTGAGAAAAGGAGATTTTATTTTTTACAGTGGCCACCATCTGTTGGATATGGTTTGAGAGTGGCGGCTCATAGGGCAGCAGCTGCACAACCCGCTGACTCCCTGATCAAAACGTGCAATCTCTGCATATGGCTCTAATGGCCTCTAACGTTTAATACAAGAATCGTTCTAAATGATGGTGTGCTGATATGTTAATGCTGACTGACAACAGAGCAAGTCTGCTGTCTGGATTGTGGAATATTATGACATGTTGTTACATGGATGAAACTGATCCTTTTATAATACCACACTTTTTTCTCTGTGTGTGCACAACAGATGAATTCCATGTGTGAAAAATACATTGTAGAAATATTACAATTAATTATGTTCATTGGGAATTTTTTAGATCATGAAATGTGACTGGAGAATGGAGTTAGTCTTGAAAGTTTTCACATTTTAATAAATGATTTACACGGACAAGCATTTTTGTTTTCACAATCACTCATCATTTTGATTTTTTTTTTAACTAAATAAGATGTTTTTAATATTGAAGAACAATGCTAATGTGGTTTCCTTGCGCAATTGCAATAAAAACTGATTTTCAAGGTAAATTTATGTACTTTTGTACGTATTAAGTTGTAATATGTACACTTTAAGTACTAATATGTACCTTTTAAGGTCCCAAATGGACTCTTTAGGTACCGCCCCAGTGACAGTTTTTGTACCTTTATTTCTGAGAGTGTACCTAAATCAACATATCAACATATCATTATGAAGTCAAATCTCTTAAGTTGTAATTATAAGGAGACATAAATGCTAAAACACTGGTTAACAACATTGTTCAGACTCACAGTAGGTATGTTTACCTGCACAAATTTTCACCAATACGAATTCAGAATTTGAAGTTCTGAAATAAACCCTAAACTCATTTATATGACCAGTTCGTAAGACATAAATAAACATAGGGCTGGGTAAAAAAAATATTGATTTCTCCATTTTAATCAATTCTCATTATTACGAAACAATATCGATTCTTAAATCACAAGAATCGATTAGTCTAGCCTGTTTTCAGTTAGAGGGGAAGTGGGGTAAAATACACCATTTTTTACTTATGTGGTCCTCAAGTTTTAGGGGAAAATGAGGCAGAAGTACAATGAAAGTATCTAAAGTAATTTTCTGAAGTAATGTTTCCTGTCATTTTAAATTGTCTTAATGTATCAGGACAAAGAGTTCTCAAAATATGGCTTTTTATAAAAAAGCGTTCCTGTGGCTCAATATGCCCGAGGTTAGGGGTAAGTTGACCCGAGTCAGTGGGTAAGATGCACCATCTGGGTTTAAACTGACTGAATCTGATTTAAACCCATATTAAATTTTAAAGGTGATTTACCTCTTTTAAAAAAGAATTTAATAATCAAATTTACTTATACAAACAGTCTTAAAGCTAACTTAAAACCAATCAAATAAAGTTTCATTTTCAATCATTCATTTTTTGCATTTCTGAAACAATCTGTTGAACACCTAAGCATTAACCTTTCCAAAAACAGAATAACAGAGAGTTTGTTAAGTAAAATTAAATAAAAACTGAACTAGAATGAAGAAACAAATGTCACTGAAACTAATAAACATTTTAGTCAAAACATTCTTGGCATGGTAGCTTTCCTGCAATGTCGAACCGGCCATTAGGGACTACAGGTGGAATGATATACATGATTATAATGTGGTGAAAAGCATCTTCTTGTTCTCAGAGAAGGATTTGGTGCACTTGTACACTGTCCCTATCAAATAAACTACACATAATATGTATAAACATGATCAACTAAACCAGTTGCATATCACATTAAAATACCAGATACATACTTTATGAGAGATTTAACTTAATGTCAGTGCTTTATGGTGGGGTAAGTTAAAATGTTGGTTCAACTTACCCCACAGCATTTGGCTCACTTTGCCCCATAGCCAGCATTTTGGAAAAAAACTAGCTAGCTTACCAATTCAGGCTAATATTTATCTAAATGATTTGCAAGTTTTATATAATGTTAAATCAACTATATGCATCATAAATATTTTTAGACCTGGATAAATTTGCTTTGATGTAACACCCATTACTTGTTATGCAACAATTTTACTTCGACAAGCCAAAAACAGTTTTTAAGTAAATGCCTTTTACTCCTCCCATCATGTGTTTCTCCCTTTCACAGTCTGACAGAAATTATGTGATTCCCAAAATACATGGTCACATGATAGTGAAAGTGTAGTTGCCAAGATACAGGGGATGGGTCAACTTACCCACTGGTTCAACTTACCCCACTCTCCCCTAATGAACGTATCATTAGTAGCGCACCTCCCATCCAATAAAGCGTATTACAAGCGTATTACAATGTTTAAACAATAAATGGCGTTTTGGCGCTGTTTAATGTGACGTGACAGATCGCTGTGGCGGCTCAGTTCAAGAGAAGCGGTAGGTGAACTGATCATCTCCTTTCGCTTTATAATATGAATAAACAGCCGAAGGTATGTTAAAAGAAATAGTACAACTTACCGAAATCCGTATCCTGTCTCGTGATCGCTCAGTCAGTGTTTTAACCGCGGAAAGACGTCAATATAACAGCTTGTAAACAATATTTGACGTAACGTCACATTTACCTCAGAAGAAAACATATTCAGTGACCGTAAACTCGTTAGTCAACTAGAAAAATGAACTCGATTCTTCAGTGTTTAATTTATATTTGAATAAATTCGTCAAGTTTTTATGACAGCCACTATTTAAATGTTTATCTATATTTAAAAAACGAATTGGAGTAGAAATATAATTATATAATTGTGACTTTATTATTATAAAAAAACTTTGTTATGTGTAATTTAAACTTTTGTATACCAATTAGCTCATTTTAACCTTCAATATTATAGTAATGAAGTACCAACTGACTCTCATGTATATTTTACAGCAATAGTTGAGAACATTTGGCATGTACTGTACCTGATGTATGTTTAAAATAATATTGAGTCGAATCAGAAGTATTTAAATCAGAATTGAATCGAATCATGAAATTTCCCTGGTGAAAAAAACAGCATAAGCTGGTAGGTATGTTTTGGTGCTGGTTTAAGCTGGTCCTTTGCTGGTTTATGCTGGTCCTTGACCAGCAGCATGACCAGCAAAAACCAGCAAATGACCAGCATAAACCAGCTTAAACCAGCATGAAAACATACCTAACCAGCATCCCAGCATCAAAACATGCCTACCAGCTTATGCTGGTTTTTTCACCAGGGTTGTTTCAAAACCCGGCCTTATACTTGAAAATTCGTAAAAGTAAAATATACTATATGTAAACAGATATCTTAATATTAAAGATTTTTGATAAAGCTACGCATCACAGACTTTTCAGTTTGATTGAGCCACATCTGATTGCATTTGTGTGTAAACGTAGTTAACGTGTACTACTTTAGCTTATATTTTGACTTCTTTTTGAGGCGCTTTAAGCCTTAATTATGTGGTTCAGCCACCCTTAAACTGTGATTGACACCCATTTGTGTTTTCTTCCTTCCAGGCAGTAGGCGACTGAGATGGGCGTTCATCTAGGCTGTCTCAGCGACACACTGTGGCTGCCGTTGCTGCTGCTGCTGTCTGTCTGCTCCGCCCCCCGCTGCCAGTGCCGCCCGTTTGGGATGGTTGAGCCCACCGTGAACGTGGCGGTGGTGTTCAGTGGCTCCGCCTACCAGATGGAGATCAAGGGGCGACTGAGTCGGGAGAACTTCCTGGACCTGCCGCTGGAGGTGAACCCCATCACTGTGCTGGTGAACAACACCAACCCGCGCACCCTACTGACGCGCATCTGCGACACGCTGGCTGCTAACAGGGTGCACGGGGTGGTCTTTGAAGATAACATTGGGTCTGAGGCCGTGGCACAGATCCTAGACTTCGTCTCCACGCAGACGGCCGTGCCCATAGTGGGCATCAGCGGGGGATCTGCCGTCGTCCTGCCTCACAAGGTCAGAGTCAAACACCGTGCCAGTTTCTGAAGTCGCTTGACCTGGATAGTTATACTCTGATTTCTGGGTGTTCATGCTGAGATAAGATTGTCTCAGAGTTCTTTCACGGTTGCATCAAAGATTCGTAAGGGATAATGTAAGCTCAGCATACAAATAAACCCTGACAGGGTCATTCAGACCCTGATGTGAAGTGGAGAGGTCTTGAATCACCCTGAAGGGGGTTATTTTTGGCTGACTGTACATTATCTGGCTAATTATGTGGATGCTTTCCAAATAAATAAATAAATGGGCATGAAATATTGATTTGAGATGAAATAATGTTATTATTTGAGAAGAAATAGAGTGCTATGAGAAACATGAAGCTAAAAACTATATAGGAAACTAGTGACAACAGTCTGATATACAGTTTAACTGTATACTAAAATATATTACAGACATTTTCAATTAAAGGGACAGTTCACCCAAAAATGAAAATTGCCCCATGATTTACTCACCCTCAAGCCATCCTAGATGTATATGACTTTCTTCTTTCAGACAAATGCAGTCGGAGTTATATTAAAAAATGTCCTGGCTCTTCCAAACTTTATACTGGCAGTGAATGGCTGGTGAGATTTTGAAGTCCAATAAAGTGCATCCCTCCATCATAAAGTGTAAGAAAAATATCCATATTTAAAACTTTATAAACCATAATCGCTAGCTTCTGTTAACTGTCATTCACATGTTCTTGAGAGTGGCATTCCAGCTGTTGATGTAGGACGTAGGTGTTGCTTAAGCTTCAGTGAGAATATGCTAGTCTCCCGAGAACCAAATTTTGTTTACACCAAAGGAAAACCAGTCTCCTCTCCCAGTCTCCTCTTGGCTTATATCGTAATCCTTTAGAAGGCCTTTATTAACACCCAGGAGCTGTGTGGAGCACATTTTATCATTGATGGATGCATTTTATTGGACTTCAAAATCTCAACAGCCATTCACTGCCATTATGAAGCTTGAAAGACAATTTTTAAAGGATTAGTTCACTTCCAGAACAAAAATGTACAGATAATTTACTCACCCCCTTGTCATCCAAGATGTTCATGTCTTTCCTTCTTCAGTTTTAAAAAAATTATGTTTTTTGAGGAAAACATTTCAGGATTTCTCTCCATATAATGGATTACAATGGTGCCCCCAAATTTGAACTTCCAAAATGCAGTTTTCTAAATGATCCCAGCTGAGGAAGAATTTTTTTATTTTTTTTCCAGGGCTCTGTCTAATTTTTTTATTAAAATGCA
Organism: Labeo calbasu; assembly: GCA_019740295.1. Taxonomy (NCBI): domain Eukaryota; kingdom Metazoa; phylum Chordata; class Actinopteri; order Cypriniformes; family Cyprinidae; genus Labeo; species Labeo calbasu. The sequence goes on along the minus strand of JAHKKF010525613.1, from coordinate 16,413 downwards.
TATACTTTTAACCCCAAATGCTCTTCTTGTCTTGTGTGTGAACTGTTTTTTCCCCAGTCATGACAGTTAGGGTACGTCTAAAAACTCCCATTTCATTTTCTCCTCTAACTTCAAAATCATCCTACATCGCTGCAGAAGTACCAACCCAAAGGTTGGAAAGTGAACATGCAAAGAAGATCAAACACTATTTACAAAAAAGGCAAAACAGCGATGTAGGATAATTTTGAAGTTGGAGGAGAAAATAAGACAAGTTTTTAGACGTATCCTTGTAATTTTTTTTAGAAAATGGCAGATCGTTTCGCTAGATAAGACACTTATTCCTCAGCTGGGATCGTTTAGATCCCTTTGAAGCTGCATTTAAACGGCATTTTGGAAGTTCAAATTTGGGGGCACCATAGAAGTCCATTACATGAAAAGAAATCCTGAAATGTTTTCCTCAAACATCATTTCTTTACGACTGAAGAAAGTAAGACATTGTACCCTATTTTTACAGATTTTTTAGCATCAAATAACAAAACCACTGTACAAAAGGACATTTGGGCTTTTTTAAACTTACTTTCTGCATTCACATAGCTCAAAACAGTAGAGCATGACGCTAGCAACAGCAATGTCATGGATTCGATTCCCATCGAATGCATGAGCTTATAAAATTAAAATCTTGAATAATGTAAGTTTATAAAAAAAAAACATAAATGTACCTTTTGGTCTAAAAGGGGCTGTTGTGGCATAATAGTTAGAGAGTTGAATTTGTAACCCAAAGGTTGTGGGTTCGAATCTCAGTACCGGCAGGAAATGTAGGTGGGTGGGGGTGAATGAACAGTGCTCTCTTCAACATTCAATACTCATGACTGAGGTACCCTAGAGCAAAAAAAAAAAAAAAAAAAACATAGAACACACTTACAAAAGTAAAACCCTGAATACAATGTAAGTTGCTAATAAGAATGTTCGTAAAATGCAGAAATATACTATTGAGTCCAAAACTGCGGAAAGTTTATGTCATAAACATAAGTAGGCTTACTGTAGCTCAAACAGCAGAGAATGGCGCGAACAGCAAAGTCATGGGTTCGATTCCTAGGGAACAGAAAAAAATGTATAGTTTGATTGCAATGCAAGACGCTTTGGAAAAAGCATCTACCAGATGCATAAATGTAAAAGTTATTTAACGAATACTACTGTGAACAATACTAGTTGTTTACAGCTGTTGCTAGGTAACAAATAAATAAGCCAATTTTACTGTTATTGAAATATTGTTGCACACAATAAAAAACACTTTCGTGTCAACCAAACAAACCTCTCTCCTGACGTCAAACAGATTTGGGTCCACATCAAAAGCTCTAGTGTGACAGCAGTCTTAATTGGAGAAGCTGGTTGATTTAATTGGCCATTATGATTTTTCCCATTCCATAAAAAGCTTTTTAAGTGGGGTTTTGTTAATACAGTACTCATATGACTGAGCAGTATGAGTCCCTGATGAAAAGTAATGGAAAAAAGTCAAATTAGGCACAAGCAGCAGTCTCTCAATGCAGAAGCATCTTGGGACACAGCAATAAGTCCGGTGTTCATTTCCAGAAACCCTTGTATTTCAGCACAGCGCTGGGGAAATAGTGGCTAATTAGAGAATCATCATTCATGATGTTATTATTATTCACAAGCTCTATTGATTTTCGCGTCCTGAATATAGTTTGCCTTTGAGTTGGTTTCCAAAGTTTTGTGTGCAGTAAACATCATTAGGCGTAAATTTGCTTTATCTTTTTGCGTGTGATTTTTAGGGAACGGATAAATTTGTTATCGATAATACCACAAATTTTAGGCCAGACGGATTGGAAATATCCATTTTTAGTCAGCTTTTGAAATTTTGACATTCAATAAGCGTCATGCTTTGTAGGCAGTCCATAATAGAAAATTGCTGTGCGCATGTACTGAACTTTTGTACTCACAACTAATGTATTACAACTTTAAAGCAATTTTCTAGCAGAAAGTCTAAAATAGGTGATATTACCTGAGTTATTTAGGAAAAAGCCTGGATATGGACGGGTCATTAGAGAACTATTGTACGTGAACAGTTTTAATGAAGGCCACGCAGCTCCATCCTTTTCTGTGTATGTGCGTCACTGCATTGTTCAGGCCACTGAAGTGAAACAGAGTTCAGCTGACCTTTGCTTCGGTTCCAAATGGGGCTGCGATGGACAATAGATGATCCCTGTCTGTTTTATTGCTTCTATGCAAATTGCTATGAACAATGACATACAGCACAGCTCCACGAATAAATATAGAAATATAATGTTTATGTAGGGCACAATATGAAGCTATAAAATTGACTGCTGACGTCAAGAGAGCTGAAACAGTTGCTTTGTGATTCTATAGCAGTATTTCAACATCTGACTGTATTTATATTCAAAACACTAGCTGTGCTAGAGCAGTATAATTCCTTTTCTAATGCTAAATCCATATATCTGGCTATGAACATCTTTATTGCTAAAAGGCTGCAGCATGGCTAGTGGGAGAATATTGCAGGTTCATCTTTCAATAAATCTGTTATTGCATTTTTGACCAGACTAAGAAATATATAACATTGTACATATGTTATAGATAATAGATAGATAGATAGATCCTAGCAGCCAGTGTCAGGATCTAAGGATTACAGAATAGTTTGATTTTACTGTACTTAAGTAATCATTTCTGTCAAAATATCTTGAATTTGAGGTCAATCATCCCAAACCTCATGCACGTAGCGTAGTTAAATAAGTTTATTTATGGATGTTATTTGTTAGAGAACAGCAATATTGTGTTTAGAGAGCTTTTTTAGATGAAAGTGTATTTCCACAATACCAGTTATTTTGTCTTTCACACTGTCACAGTCATGAGAGTGTCATATTTTCATAATCTTGAGTCATGCCTATGTAAAAGCATGACAAATACATTTTGGATTTTGTGCTACAGACTAGTAAATGCAATACAAATAACATATACAATATGTGCTTATATATTTCTAAAGACATATTGCCCTGGTATGTGTAATATGAATCCCATTATGAGAGTTTATAGAAACAGTCCATGTAAAAATATGAAAATTTGGTAAAAATGTACTCGCTCTCAGGCCATCCAAGATGTGGATGAGTTTGTTTCTTCATCAGAACAGATTTGGAGAAATTTAGCAATACATCATTTGCTCACTAATGGATCCTCTGCAGTGAATGGGTGCCGTCAGAATGATGGTGCCGTCCAGACTCTTTCTGACGGCATTCGTTCACTGCAGAGGATCCAATGGTGAGCAAGTGATGTATTGCTGAATTTCTCCAAATCTGTTCTGAACTATTGTTTCATAGCTCTTTCAAGTTTTAAGCTCTCATTTGCAGGCTGGCACAGCTGTACCCAGTGGACTGTTGACAGGCATCTCAGGTTCTAACTGATGAATGCCACCGTTACGCCAGATGGCCACCCTGCTGCCCACCTTTTCTGCATGTACTGTAATACTACAAAGATATTCCATCAGTTTGCCTTGCTGCAGATCACTGGCCTATATTGTCTCAGTCTGAGAACTATATCCGAAATAAAAAGGATCGTGTTCTATGATTGTGCATCTTAGTGCCACATTAGTTAATAGATATAGAAATAGATATACAGTTAAAGTCGAAAGTTTACATACACCTTGCAGAATCTGCAAAATGTTAATTGTTTGACCAGGATAAGAGGCATCATACAAAATGCATAAAAGATGTTTACATATAGTCTACAAGAGAAAATAATAGTTGAATTTATAAAAATGACCCAGTTCAAAAAATTCTTAATACTGTATTGTTACCTGAATGATCCACAGCTGTGTTTTTTTTCTTTTTGCTTCAGATGGAAAACCAATGCATTAAGAGGCAGGGGTGTAAACTTTTGAACGGGATGAGGATGTGTACATTTTTCTTGTTTTGCCTAAATATCATATTTTTTTCATGTAGTACTGCTCTTCAGAAGCTACAGAAGATACTTACATGTTTCCCAGAAGACAAAATCAGTTAAATTTACCCTGATCTTTAAATTCAAACAGTTTTTGCCCCCCGGCTCTTAATGCAACGTTTTTCCCTCTGGAGCATCAGTGAGTGTTTGAACCTTCTGTAATAGTTGCATATGAGTCCCTCAGTTGTCCTCAGTGTGAAAAGATGGATCTCAAAA
>JAHKKF010525612.1:0-26437 GCA_019740295.1 Labeo calbasu | reverse complement strand
CACGTACATATACATCAAATTTTTTCAAATATTCTTATGCTCATCAAAACTGTATTTATTTGATCAAAAATACAGAAAAATTATTAAGTTATTACAATATAAAATAATGTTTTTTATTATAATACACTTTAAAATATAATTAATTCTTGTGATGCAAAGCTGAATTTTCATCAGCTGTTACTCCAGTCTAAAGTGTCACATGATCCTTTGGAAACCATGTTATTATTAGAATTATAAATGTCGGAAGCAGTTGTGCCACCATATATTTTTTCAGAACCTGTGATTCTTTTGTTCAGGATTCTTTAAATAACAAGTTAAGAAGAACAGAATTTATTTAAAATATACATCTTTTCTAACAATGTAAATCTATGCTATCACTTTTTATTAATTTAACACATCCTTGGTGAATAAAAGTATTAATTTCTTTCAAAAAAAGAAAGAAACTTTTGAACAGTAGTGCATATTGTTAAATAAATGCTGATCTTTTTAACCTTTTATTGATCAAAGAATCCTCAAAAAAGTATCACAGGTTCCAAAAAAATATTAAGCATCACAACAGTTTTCAACACTGATAATAAATCAGCATATTAGATTGATTTTTGAATGATCATGTGACATTTAAGACTGGAGTAATGATTCTGAAAATTTGACTTCAGTTACAGATATAAATTAAATTTTAACGTATATTAATATAAAAAAACATTGTTTTGCATTGTAATAATATTTCACAACATTACTTCATTACAACATCAGCAGCCATTATTTAAGTTTTCAGTGTCCCATGATCCTTCAGAAATCATTTCAATATGCTGATATGGTGCTGAAAAATCATTTCTTCTTAAGTCAGTGCCAAAAACGGTTGTGTGCTTAATGTGTTTGTTCTTTGATAAATAATGTAAAACTCTTTATTTTGATCAATTTAAGGCATCTTTACTGAACATAGGCCTGGTTCACTGGCTTAGCCTAAGCCAGGGTTAGGACATTTAAGTAATTTTTATAAACATGCTTTTAAAAAAAAAAAAATATTAAAAAAAGAAACATTGGTGTGCGTCTTGAGACAAAACAAAGACACTGATATAGACCTACTTTAAGATCAGTCAGTGCAAGTTTCTTTCGGTTTAAACAGCTCAACCAGCCTTGTCTGTGAAACCGGGGAATAGTGTCTTAAAAAATTCTTAACTCTATTTATTTATTTATTTTTTACAGTAGTAATGTAGTATCTAAATTAATATATAAAGTTTTTTTTTACTATTATTGACAAAAATGAGAACAAAAATGTAGTTATGTAGGAACATCTGGGTCACTGAAGATTCCCTGAAAGCCATTTGTAATGTTGTTGTTTACCCCCCCTTTTTCTTTCTCCTTATGCCTCCCTCACATTCTTGTCTGAAGATGCTGACTATTTTTCCAGGCGTCTTTGTTTAAACATTCAGGAATAAACATGGCAGCTCCCTGCATTCACAAATAGCAGAATAAACAGGTCTCAAAGTGTGGTCTGGCCTCAGAGAATAAAGGCATTGTTATGATTACGGCCAACACTCAATGGAAGAACACATTTGAGACTGAGATGAAATGTGCTTTTCAGTATCAATCTACGTCTGTTGTGATGATCAGCTGTTCAATCTTGACCTCGATTTGCAGGCCAACTGAGAAGGCTAATTCACCGTGGGTTCCCTTTAGAATTTCGAACAGATTTTTAGAATAGCGTTTGATTTTTAGAATAGGTTCTAATTCCGTTTCAGGTTCATAGAAAGTGTAATATTCTAAGGATGTTTATAGCTGTGTCTCACAGTTATTGTGTCTTTCTTTAATTCACAGTGGAGTTTCTATGGAGCCATACTACGGAGAGCATGTGTGTGGGATACATGTCTGCCCAGGACAGTAAACCCAGGGTAAGAAGTTCCTACATCATCAGAAGCTCTTCGTCGCTACACTCTTGACAATGCACAATGGACCTTTTTTAGTTTAAGTGCAAGCAATAGTTAGAGATATGCATTTCTGGTATACAAATGGCAGCAGGTACTTTTAAAATGAAGCTGTTCAAAATGAACAGTGCTGCCGAATTGTGACATGTCTGTCTTCCGAATACTCTAAGGAAACTTTGCAGCAGAAAGACACCAACTCATTCCTGTATCATTCCAGAAACATTCCGCTCATTCCTGCATGCATTGTGCTGCTGCATATGTGTGTGTGTCTGATGAGATGAAAGCCCAGAGCTGATTGGCAGTGCAGCGAGATAGAACACAGTCAGCGGCTCTCGGAGTGTGTGCCGTTTTAACCGTTTCTATTCATGCTAGTAGCTCAGAGCGCGTCTGGAAGTGTGCATTGACCCGTTTTAGAATAGTCTTTTGTTGGGTTTGTGCTCTGAACAGGGGCTCTAGTCAGTTCTTGCAGGAGCCAGTGTACGTTTTATCCGGTCTATTGTCAGCGCAGGCAGGCTGGAAGCAGACGCTGTCTGTTGCTTCAAGCTCTTTGGCTTTCATGCCTGGCATTGATGAATTTCTTACACTAACAAGCCTCTTCAGCTCCAGAACTTGTCAACCTGTTCTGCTTGTATATCTGTTTACACAGTTACAATTTAATTTTAATTTAATTTTATTTTATTTTATTTAATTTAAAAAAAATTTTTTAACCATAAATTTTACAAAATTGCAGTCTAATTGTAACATGGTTCATACAAGGTGCTTAAACTGCTTGAAGTTTTGAAATTTAAGGCCTGGAAAACCCTTGAAAATAGCATTATTTCTGAAGAGGTACTTGAAAAGTACTTGAATTATTGGAAGACAATGTATCTATGAAATAACGCTGTATCCTAACTACACGCAACGTGACAAGTAATTCCAGCAACAAGCAATTTGGCTGTCCACACCAGACGCGACGCAACAGCACGACGTGACAGAATTACTCAAATATCTCAGCCAGAAGAACAGCGCAGAAGTGCACTGCACTCCCAACAAAATGGACAAGTTTAAAATCTAATTTATAAACATTAAACCGTTTCAGCATTATTAAAACTACATAATGAGTGACTGATACCATCTTTGCCATGGAAAACACTTGTTGGTTTGCATTGAGTTTGCAGTTGACTAAAATTTTGTATCTAATTAATTACATGATGTTTCGATAAATTAATCGAATTAATTGCAAAATAAATTTGACAACGAAAATACCCACAAAAGGTTATTTTAAGCTATTTTTGTGTTAAATGACGAAGTATCAAGTAGACATTACAAATTGTAGCTTTTGCAAAAAATATTGTATTTGATTCAACATAAAATTTATTAAACATTTACGCTGCAGTGGACTAACATAAACTAACGGACTCCAGTTTCCATCGCCAGGGACACCAGTCTCATCGGCAGCTAAACGCCACTCCTCACTGGTAAACTTAAACTCAAATAAAAGCAGGTATAAATAACAAGTACAACGCAACCCATTTGTGTGCACTTCAAATGAACAGCGATGTAAATAAGGATGCTATAAAGATATGCAAACCCAAAAAAAAAAAAAGAATAAAGAACTACTGATTATTTTGTGTGGTTATGATAAACTACCATTACTAAATTACTAAATTCATGTAAAATGTATGTGTGTATGGGTGGGTGTGTGCGTGTGTAGGTGCGAATAAGAGACATGAGTGCGTTACCTCTACCGTACATTACCACTCCTGTGCGGCCACACATCGGGCCGTCACAGTTACCAACAGTCTTCAAAATATCTTCTTTTATGTTCCACAAAAGAAAGGTTTGAAATGAAATGAGGGTGAGTAAATGACAGAATTTATATTTTTTGGGTGAACTATCCTCTTAATGTTTTTATTTTTATTATTATTAATTAAAGAAATTATACTCTAAATAAGAAACTAAATCTGCCAGCAGGTGGTGGTAAATATCTTTATAAGTCATTAATTCAGTTCGTTCAAACGGCTGATTAATTTAGAAATGAAGTAAACGGCTCACTTTATGAATGGGCTTTTGAATCATTGGTTCATGCAATTCGTTCAAAACGTGGATTCATTCAGAAATTAAACACTGCTGTATTGCTCTGAGAAGTGCAACAATTCTGCTAGGCATTAAAGGTAATATGTTCTCTGCAGAATTGAGCAAAAACATAATATTGTGTTTAAAATATAACACAATATCAGCTTATTTACTGAACTGTTGTATAAAATCAAATTTAAGTTTGTGATAGTGTGGTACAAAATCAGCACTGGTGTCATATTGCTCTTGCTGCCAGTGTGATATAGTGTGATACGTGATATATATATATATATATATATATATAAATATAAGACAAAACACACAGGGACATTTTTTTTGCACCAATATCTTGAAATTTAGGGAATAACTGCATTTATGGAGTTGTTACCCTGCATCATATTTGTATAGTCAACTGTATGGACTGTAAGATAACGTACAAGTCTGGTGGTGGGGCCAGTGTTTTAACTGCAATAAAATATTTCAATTGTGTTATTTTTTTCAAAACTAATTAAGTAAATCTGTTTGCATGTTGTTGTTCCAGCCGCGATGTCACAGAAATATAAACCGCTTCTAAAATAGAAATTTCATGTCGAGGATAGTTTTTTTTTGTTGTTGTTTTTTGTTGTTGTTGTTTTTGTTGTTGTTTTTTACATATTTCAGTTAATGTCATAAAACTGTCGAGCTAAGCCAATAGCGCTACTGACAGTGTCGTGTAAACATGTCTGAAGACGCAAAAAGAGGAACAGATGAACCAAATCAGTTAAGTGAGTCATTTAAGTTGGAACCGCTCTGATTGATTCAAACTCATGACTACTTTCCATTTCAAGCGATTCACTAGCAAAAACCAGATCATGTTAAAAGAGTTTCAACATTGCTTGTAATGATTTTAAAATCCTTTGCATCGCAACGTGATTCACTGTACGATCCAATCAGATCTCAAATTGCAAATCGTTTGATTCATATCAGGCCTTCTAATCGTGTATCGCGAATCATTTGATTTAGATCAGGACTTTGGAGCGTTTTTTGCGAATCATTTGATTCGGATCGGGACTTCGGAGCGGGTTCTTGAATCATTCTACGAATTGAATGATTCGTGAGTCCTCATCTGAAATGATGGTTCACAAATCATTGTTCAGATCTGGTCTTCGGATCGCGAATCATTTGATTTAGATCGGGACTTCGGAGCAGTTTCTTTCGTTTTTTTCTTTAACAGTAGTAAACATCAAACCACAAGTGAGATCTCTGATTGAAGTCCTTGAAAATCAAAAAAGTAGTGCTTGAAAAGTCCTTGAAAGTCCTGGAATTTTATTTTACAGTATCTGTACGAACCCTGTTGTAAGATGTCCATCTAATCCAAGAACTTCAGTCAAGTTAACTTTGCACAGCATAAAATTATTGCTATGTATACAGGATATTTGTAGCCATGAAACTATAAATTTAGGACACGGATGAGCCTCTGTGTTTGGTGCACTGACAAACATTGTTATTCAATAAATAGCCTGGAATGTGGATTACATGTTTTTTTTTTTTTCCTAGAGCAATGGGATGGCAAGATTTCAAACCTTCCAGCTCAATTCCCAAATCCACACAGATCATTGCTGTTGGAGAACAGCTAGTCTTCTCATGTCTTCTCTGCTTCCCGCTCTGGTTGTTGACTAATCGTTGTCACTGCTCGCTTTTCTATTTTCCATTTAGCCTCTCGAAACGAGGGATGGCACAGTTGTGGTTGAGAACAGAATAGTATATGAAAACCACAGCTGAATCATGGTCATTGTCATAGATCTGTTTTTGCACTGCGGCCCCACTTCTGGTTTGAGCATTCTGGTTTTCAGCTCTTTAACACATCATACACACATTTTTTTTAATATGGCAATTAAGAAAGAATTTTAATGGCATATTTTTGGTCACCCAAACAAAGCTGTTTTCTGGTTCTATCCAACTGCTTAGATTTTTGGCAGTCTTGATGTCCATCTCAGTCAGTGAATCTCTGGTTTGCCACACAGAATTGAGTCTAATCTCCAGGTTGCGTTAAGAATTCGTAATTATTTCCAGCAGTGGTAATCCCAACCACATGTGAACCATTCCAGATAAAACACCATCAAGTAGATTGAAAAGTGTTCAACTTCAAAACACTGTTGTCATTTATAAGAAGAATCAGTATGATTGGAGGTGAATTTACATTTCCTCTTTTAAGGTGTTAAACTGACAATACAATAATCCACCATCATCTTTTATGTAGCATGAACTCGATATGATTTCAGTAGGATTTAATATTTGTTATTTATTTTGAATGTGTATCCCTATTACTTTTTTAGGCCACTGGAAATTATTTTTTGACTTTAAAATAAAGGGGGGGGAAGGGTTGTTGTGGTTTAGACATAGACTTCTATTGAATCGAAGACCTGAGTCACATAGTTGAGGACCACAATATCATCTAGACTTGGGCCAATAAGCAGCCACCCAGAACACCCTGGTAACCACAGTATAGCGCTAAAACCACTCGGAACACATTAGCAACTTCCTGTCACAACCACCCCTAGCATTGCGGTGGAGAGTTTACGTCTACGTAAGAGGTATTCTAGAGGAGTACATGAATGTTTTGAGCTTTCAGAATGTGAGTGTATCAGATAAATTTATTTCACTAAAAGTTAAAGTGCCCATATTATGCCATGGTTCCCAATATTCTTTTGGGAGTCTCCTACAATAGGTTTACATACATGCAAGGTCAAACAATGCTTTTGTTTTCTCAAAAAGCATTTAATACCACCCAGTTTTCCAGCAATTTTCAAACATTTACGCCCATTATCGTAATTCCGTTTTGAACGCTCAATACAAAATATAAACATCTATTATTTATCATGCTTACAGGTTGTCATTCAGTGGAGACAACTGGTCCAATTAAACTGGTCCTGAGCTCTTTCAAGAGCAAGCGTTTTGTGAATCTCGTATTGAAAATGCGTAATGCAGAACTCTACAATCCAGAATATTTAGGCCTTGTAATCATGCAATGTAATGGGCATGTATAAAGGCAAGCTGGTATCTGTGTATGCAAACAATACTGGAACAGTTGGGTAGCAAGTGTGGGAAAAAATGCTGTGCTACGAATCCCCCTGTATCCTAATTCCCCTAAACCTTTTTTAATGCATTTCATTCTCCAAGTGTGTATGTGAATGTGGTTATCATTACATGGGTATGTTTGTGATCAGCAGAAACTTTACAAAGTTTTTTTAGTTTCTATTTCCATTATTCATATAGATTTTGGGGCTTTGGGGTTTTTTAAACTTTATTTGATAGGACAGTTGAGTCGAGTCAGGAAGACTCGAGATTACCCAAAGTACTGTTACACTGTATGTCAGAGCATTGCCCACAAGACTAGCTCCTCCAAATAGGGGTGGACAATATAACGCTAGAAATGTTGCCGTTAGGACTTTTGGACTATCGTCCTTATCGCGGTTACACGTGACATTACTGTTCTACGTGGTCATGTACACTTACCGTTTGCAGGCATTTTTAAGCATGAGGTTTTAAAACAAGCGTTTTTAAGCCGTTGAAATGCAATTAGCAGTGAAAGAGGTCACGCTGTCAGAGAGGCGTGCGTACATGAAGACTGTGCTCATAGAGCGCAAGTTATTTTTGCTGCTTTATAGGCTTTGAACAGTTAAATACACATTTGTATGTATCAAAATGCCCATTTTTGCGAGTATCAGTGTAAACCGTAATTTAGGTCTTGAAATGAAACAACTAAAATCAAACGTGTGACAGTATATTGGATCCGGGTAGCTCTTAAAGTCACAGCAGTCTGTCATTCATGTTATTTAAACAACAAAAGAGAGAAAATCGACTAAATCTCTTTTTGTAACTTTAATAAGAAATATATTTAATTTACACAGTGAAGAAAATGCAGTGTTTCTATGCATTTAATTATACAATGTTTGTAGCATTTCTTATTTGTTCTACTGTGGGTTTTTTTTAGTCCTGTTGATTATAATTAGTTTCTTATTTCTTTGTAATTGGTGACTTTGTAGTAGGCTTGCATCGGTTTGTATGATGGCATTTTAGTGCCACATAAAAAAATCTGAAATTATGAGATTAAAGACCTTATTTTGAGAATAAAGTTTCAAAATGTTTTGAGAAAAGTCGAAAAATAACAAGAATAAAGTCAAATTTAAATCATAGATAAATTGTAGAAATTAAAGTAATACAATTTTATATATTGCGCATGCAAATAGCCCAGATTGGGAGCACCGGGAGGAGTTGCTAGACCACTGGAATTTATTTGAATATTGTTGCGACCGAGCAGCTGTGAATAAAATGACTGTAATCGGAAAGATTACAGCATGACGCTTAAACTGAAGCGAATACAGTGATCTGTCATGCCACGTTAAAAAGTGTGAAAAAAAACACAATATTGTTATAGACATATTATTTGTATTTTGCTATAAAACTGACAAATTTTAAAAGCTGAGACTTTGGAATTTCTCCCGGTGCTCCTAATCCAGACAATTTGCATGTGCAACAGGTTAGAATATACTCTCAAAATATTGTGACTTGAATCTTGTAATTGCTACAAATTAATTCTCGTAATTTTGACTTTATTCTCGAAACATTTTGACTTCGACTTCTTTATTCTCGAAATTACTTTTATTCTGGTAGTATTTCGACTTTATTCTCGAAATATTATGACTTTAATCTCGCAATCGTAGTTTATTATTTTTTTTAACGTGGCACTAAAACGCCGTCATAAGTTTGTGATATTGACACTGTTGTCCAGTGTACACTAGATTGTTGGAAATAAATAATATACCAACTTCAAAGATTTGTTCAACTGACCACATTCACTTATTTTTAGGATTTCTATTTTTCTCAGTTATTTTTTTATTTATTTTTTTATTATCTTTCTGAAATCCATTTTCCCCCATGTTTTATTTTCCTTGATTTGTTCATCCAAAATTTGCCAAATTATGTAACATTCCACATTATGCTGTAAACTCCATTTTTATTGCTGGATTCCATGGTGTCTGTGTTTTCTGCATTGCAGAAATAATCTATTTTCAGTTTTTTAATTCTTTTTTCTAATGTATTTCACGGAGTAGATTTTGTGTGGTTTGTGTGGTATTCATATTTATTTGATTTAGTTCTGAGTTTTTGTCTTCTAACTTGCCAGTAATCTGCCTGAGCCTGTGCTGGGAAGTCACGCAGAGTGTGGGAGTGAGATATGGATCACTATGATATCTGACACACACGGATGTGCCGAGAGAGGTCACGGTTTTCCACTGACTTTTACCGTATGCGTGTCCTCCCGTCATGGACCAGTGTTAGCGACAGGTGGCCTGGGGCACTCTGGGATGATACCAGCTCTCTCATTCTCCTCACACATGGGCACGGATCTGTCTGCTTCTGGATTCCCCAGGGCCGCTTATCGTAGCCTGTCCGAGAACACGACCAGGGCGTGTGCCGGAGACGGGCGGCAGCTGACTTTGATTGCACAGAGGACGCCTCACTCCCACCATCCAACAGCTGTGTGCTTTCCCGCCACGCTCATTCTTGACCCTGTAAACACTGTGTTTCTCTCTCTGTTTGGCAGACTCACATATCCAGACTTCCTCCTGGGGCGGTGGCCGGACAGTCACTGGCAATCGAAGGTGGAGTTTGTCGACTCGGGACCGTGAGTGACTGACGCGGTGTGAAATCATCGTCTATTTCTGCAGCAATATGCCAGCGCTGGGATCTTTATAGCAAGAGCTTGACGTTGTGTCGCCGTAGGACACAATCATAAAGGGACAAAAAGGTTGCAATATGTCTTTTCTTCCATCTTTTTCTTTCTTGCACAGATATAAACACATTATTCATGATGATTCCCAATATTATTTATTGAGTTCTTTATAAAACCTACCGTACTACTTTTGCGCTCCGTTCACAGGCATAGCATAGACAGTGTCATCTGTTTTACTGTCACTTGAGAGGGGGGGACAGGGTTAGCAGGGTAATTTGCCTAAGGTGTCTGCTAAGAAAAGGACATGCCAAGTGCACTTCAGGACTAGTGTACTGCTCTGGTTTTAGTGGGCTTCCAAGAAACTCAGCTTCTAGTATGTCTGGACATGACTTGACGCTCCATTTCTATTCCTCTTTGAAACAATATGCACCGTCCTTATCATTGTAAATAAGCTAGGGGTTGTTGAAACAGGGTGGCCATTGATGTAAACGGCTTATTGTTTTTTTTGCTTACTTGACGTTTAATATTACTTTTACCATTATGTTTTTATATATATATCCAAGATGCTTGTTTTGTGCAAAAGTTCAGTTTAGTGACTTATTAAAAAAAAAGGTCTGAGTGGAGATATTTGACACGTGTGCTTGACGCGAGTCTGCAAATGCGTACACAAGGATAAAATCCTTTTTGAAATTACAAGAATTGCCTTTCATTTGACTTCTGTTAAAGCTATTTATAGCAGTTCAGTTGAATGAATAGTTCGCCTAGGAATTACATTTTTTCATTTACTCACTCTCAAAGCATTCCAAACCTGTACAACTTTCTTTCTTCAGTGGAGAGTATTTTGTTAAGAGTACCTTGGTCATTCTTTCCCATATAATAAGCTTTAAAATATGAAAAAGTATGATAAAAAAAATGGTCTGTATGACTTGTGCGCTATGTTGTGAGTGTTCTAATCTCTTACTGAACTTGTGTAGAAGTCACATGATACTTTGGTGCTTTTATGTCCTTTTTATAGCTTGAAAGATTCAGTCCCCATTTATTGAAATTGCATGGAAAACAGTGATCTTTCCATTCTTGTTTTTCATGCAAAAAGTTGTGCAGATTGGAATGACGCAAGGGTGAGTTATTTCAAGGTAAACTGTTTCTTTAAAGAGCGGGACTATTCTCAAATCTAACGATATGCACTGTTAAAACGAGTTGAATCGTGGTTGTTACGCTTTCACCACAAAGTTGATGGCAGTAGGATCTCAGAAAGATCTTCTGATGAGACTAGATGCACACGCACTTTTGCCCAGCGTCTTACTAAATAAGTGCACTACTTTGACTAACTGCACTGCTCGTGAGTGTACTAAGAATATGGCGCATGTTGCGTAATCCGAGTATGCATTTCTTTTGCGTACTGCGAGTTCACTTGACCTTGTTTCAAAGCTGCATCGTGCACTTCTGTGGTTGAGCTGTATTAACAGGTGAACAGCTTTGTGTGTTTTCTAATGCCATGTGTAGTGCTCAGGAGATGAGACCCCAAAAAAAGCAAGCTAAAAAAATGACTGTTAGTCCATCTTTGAAAATGCAAAATATATTTTAGGTCTGTATTTTATAATGGCAGAAAAATGAGAGGATCTCTAAAAATGTATTTATAAATTACACTGAATCAACTATGTTGAAGGTTATTACATTGAGGGTTTTTCAGCAGTTCTGCAGTTTAGATTGTTCTTTAGTGAAAACTCTTGCAGTACTATAAAAATGTAAGATATATATGCTTATTTTAGTTTTACATGACCCTGCGTTTATGAAATGTCTGTAAACGTTTCCAACAGCAGATTGTACTAACCTCTTGCTATTGTAATGCTCAATAAAACTGAGAAATTGTGTGCAGTTGTAAGTGCTGTTTGATTTATTCATTCACTGACTGTCTTCTTACCTCCTTTGACTTACTATATATAGAACTTGTGCACAAAGGAATGAATAGCATTAATATTTGAACAATAAGCTACAATCCCATAAGTGATGGCTCCAGTCATATCAGTGGCATAAAGTAAAATAGGTCACTCTGTTATTGTGGCTGTCTGCATATCCAGCCTTTTCTTGCTATTTAAATCAATAAACGTGATATAAATTTACCTTCAACTCTGAAATTTTGTGGGAGTGTCAGCTTTTGGTAAAATTGTGTTAATATAATTGGCTTATCAGAACTTATGTGGGAAGCAGAGAACCTAATATGGTCATATTGATTATGAACAATCAATTAGTAGACGTACATTTAAGATTCTCTTGGGAAAATGGGTCAAAATAGATGATTCATCATGCACTATGGATTTTAGTCCAATCAAATGTTCTCTAAAATGTCCCACCTCCAACACTACCTGCTGCAGAGTAGCAAATAGAAATCATTATCCACGGCTGGGATGTAACTAAACCCTATTTGTTAGAACCTCTGTAAGTCCCGCCCAAACTTACTGTTTCAATAGGAACTACAGCAGCACAGGTAAGAAACTGTGGTTGCTTTACAATGCTCTTTGAGTGCACTAAAAGTGAACTGAGTGGGAAAAACTAATTTATCTGTGCATTCACACTGTTCCTGGCATTAAAAGTGGACTTAGGTCTCTTCCACTTTCTGTTAACTGTGTGGTTTGCATGCTCAACCATTTGAATGCTTCCTGTGTTGGTACGCCCAAACTTCCTGTTTCACTAGGACCTACATCAACACAGGTAAGAAACTGTGGTTGCTTTACAATGCTCTTTGAGTGCACTAAAAGTGAACTGAGTGGAAAAAACTAATTTATCTGCGCATTCACACTGTTCCTGGCATTAAAAGTGGACTCAGATCTCTTTGTTCCACTTTCTGTTAACTGTGTGGTTTGGATGCTCAACTATTTTAATGTTTCCTGTGTTGGTACGCCCAAACTTCCTGTTTCACTAGGACCTACATCAACACAAGTAAGAAACTGTGGTTGCTTTCAGTGCTCTTTAAGTGTGCTTAAAGTGAACTGCGTGGGGAAAAAACTGAATTATCTGTGCATTCACACTGTTCTTAGCATTTGGTTTGGATGCTCAACCATTTGAATGCTTACTGTGTTAGTACCTCTGTATGTCCCATCCAAACATCCTGTTTCAATAGGAACTACATCAACACAGGTAAGAACCGTGGTTGCTGTACAGTGCTCTTTAAGTGCACTAAAAGTGAACTGAGTGGGGAAAAAACTGAATTACCTGTGCATTCACACTGTTCTTGACATTTAGAAGTGAACCCAGATCTCTTGTTCCACTTTCCATTAACTGTGGTTTGGAAGCTGAATCATTTGAATGCTTCCTGTGTTAGAGAGCGTGTCATTTATTCTTTGGCCATGTTGAAATTTATGTCTACAGTTTGTCGTTTTGTCTTTATCTGGAGGGCTTTCTGTTTTCACTCTTTTATTTAGTTTCCATGTCTCATGAGCGCTTGTATTCCAGACAAAAACACTGCTCTATTTGTAGTGTCATATTTGTTTTTGAGGCTCTAACAGACAGCAGAATTTCTATCCTTGTCTTCCCTTTGCCTTTTCTACTCCCCACATATCTTATAATCTTAACTGTGGGCTGCCAAAGATTTACAGTCTAGAAATAAATTACACACTCGACAATAACCCAGAGGTGAAAATAGAAGCTCTCCAGAGAATCTGGAGAAATGAAAAAACTCACAAATGTTTGTTTGATGTCAGATCGCAGATTGATGGTGTTTTTTAGCCAATGTGTGGATTAATAGCGCTTTCCTAAAATCCATAAGTAACATATCTGTGGCTGTTCCATATGTTGTCCTGAAATTTGTTCTATGGGGTGTCTGTGGATTTATAGGCATCCTATTGTCTTTGTGGTCAGTGCCACATTGATGTTTGGTTTCTTTCACCGCCATTAAGAGTGATGCATTGTATTTTTATTGTATAGACGACACAGACAGAGTCCTTTGTGCTGTTTCCAGTAATGACAATAATTGTACTTCTCCTTTATAGAGCGTTTGGTACAACATTGGCGTCTTTTACAAAACTATTGTAGGATGGGGTAAATCCGTTTGCGTAATTGCAAGATGCACAAGATGGCGTCGGTGAGCTTCGGTGACGCAAGTGTTGCCATGCCTGCTTCCGGTCTTTGCGAAGTTCACATTTAGTAAGTAAGTGGAAACTTTCATACGAAACTTGGCTAGATAGATGTAATGTTTTTCATATTAAATAGCGAATAGTGGAACATCAAAGACAAGAGAAAACATTTTCACTATTATTGCATACCTCGGTGTGGTAATTCATCAAGGCGGAGAAGGCTTTATTCTTTCTTCTGCTGATTATGAGGTTCAGCGTCAGTGTTTACATTAGTCAAAATCCACAGGGATCTCTTCATTCAAACACAAACCGCCTGTCAATCAAGTATGAAAATGCAGATTGACCACTGCAATCACGGAGTCCCTTTGTACATAAATTACACTCATTCCTTCGGCTCGGTATCAAACTCTCAGATATACTGTATGTAGATTTATACTGTTTTATTTATGGAAACATTAACATTTCTAATTTTTTCAGTAAAATCTCTTCAAAACGCCAATGCACAATTTGACTTAAGATATAAAAACCTGTGTATTTAACGTGCTTTTTTCTGAATGACTTTTTTTTTTTTTTTTTTTTTTTTAAGTAAAGAACAAAATATTACACAATTTATTTTATTAGAAAAATACTGTATACATGAAAATAAGTAGGCTCTTTGCAAAGTTTTTTTTTCACATTTTATAAATGAGATTTAATTTTACATAAACCTTTTGGAACAAACTAAACAAACTGCTGAAAACTTTTCTTTCAACTAATGTTAAAAAAATTTAGATGTTATATCCTGTTGCTCTTGTTGCATTTGGAAAAAAAAAATGCTCTCTTCTGAAATATCAACAAAACAAATGAACAAAACAACAACAAAAATTTGGAATGGGTGAAAACAAACTGCTTATGTTTTTACAAACTAGTATTTAGTATTCAGTAGTGTCTAAAAGTTTTTTTTTTTCCTTTTAACTAATATTGAATACCATTTAGGATTAATAGAATACTATTAAAGACAAATGAAAACAGTATATTGTGGGTGAAAAACAGTCCAAGTTGGACGCATATTGTGTAAAATGTATAATCTACACACTTTACAAATATTTTGCACATTATTTGATTTCTTTGCTTTAAAAAAATGAACTGGAAACAAATCAACTCCATTTTCTCCTTTAAGAAAGGTTTAATAGATATATTAATTTGTAAATGTGAATTGTATATGCAGCCATTAAAACAAACTGTACTCTTTTATGAGGGCATTTTGATTGTTGATTTTGATAAAAATAAGTAATATCACTCAAGAATTTAAAGAATATTAGATGAATTCAGTTACTGCTCTTGAATACGTCCTCCACCTGTTGCTCGAGCACGAACACTTAGCACAAAATAATAGTTCACTTTGAACACTTAACACAAGCATATTCCCTATGTCACTTTCCATTTCCATCCTCCAGTTCAGTGGCACTTTTATACCGTGCACGGCGTAATGTTATTTGTGAGGTTGTGGCAGTGGGGTTGCAGAGGGCCCCTTTGGCTTTGAAAAGAGATACTTGGTCTTTAAGAGGTGGCAGGGCACAGAAGTGAGTGCCCCTCGACATTCAAGGTGTATCCAATGCCTCGCGCTCAGCGAGACCTAAAATGCAAAACAGACGGCAATGCGAGTGAAGATCAAAGCGTGCGGCCGTGGCCCCGCTCGGCCTGCTGTCCACACATGCTGAGCTCTCCTGTCAGACTGAATCGCTGCCATGTGGCCTGTGTCTTTCTGCACACACAATAGGTAGCTACTGCTCACCGTCACCAAAAACTCTTTATTGCACCGTAACTGAAGTGTGTGTACAGAGACACAGTCACGTACACAGAGCCTCACAGGTCGTCTTCCCCTGCTCATGTCACACAAGGACATTCTGTGCTGAAAATAGCAAGCAGACGCCCCTTTAGTGCAGAATAGAAGTAAAGAGAACTTGGCATAACTTTCCTCCCTGAGTGGTTTAGTATTTTGTCAATGGTTGATGGTGAAACAATGTCTTATTTCAGAGTACACATACACTAAAAAATTTGGTGGTGAAACAGTTTGCACTTAGTATTTGCTAGTAAATTATTAGTAAATTAGTACTGTTATTATTATTTTATTTTATTTTTTATGTTCTATTAATAAATAATTTGCTATTTGTTAAATTAACTTCTTGGTGCAAAGAAAATACCCAAAGTACACAATAAAAAATGTTTTTTTTTTTATTATTATTACACATTATCAATTTGTGTCTGTGGATTTCAGTTACAATATATATCTTTAGGGTTTTCTGTCTGTTTTTTTTTTTCCAGTTTATTTTTCTCATGCACCAGGGCCAGGAACCTTCACTTTAGTAAAACGTCAGACTTTTTATTCTTATATATATTCTGAAGGTTTTTACAGACAGGTTTGTTCATATATAATTTTATAGTTTTTTATAACATTGTATTTCAAAAAAAAAAAAAAAACCTACGTTTAAAAAATATCTTATCTTATCTAGCTGTTGACAGTATTTTCTGATTTAAGAAGTAATAAAAAGATATATTCAAAATCTCCTGTGTAAAAACTTTTTAACATGTCAACAAAATTAGGCAAGCGTTTTGAACTTGCCTTTATCCAATGTTCATTATAAATATATGCAAATTAGTGCATATTTAATTAGACAATGTATCATTTGCATATTTAAACGTTTCAGAAACCTTATAATGCAAAAAAATTAATCGAATAGGGAAAGTAAATGGTTAATTTTACCCTACATTCACCTGTAATGTCTTATGTCTTGCCTTAACAGTGATATGAAAATAAAACTAAATATATTTGCAAGCAGCAATTAAGAGTCCAAGCATTGAACATCAGACCAACTGCAACGATGAGTAATTAAAGCCATTTTAGGATGATTTTAGCCAAAATGGCTGAAAAAATAAAACCTGTAGTAATGTTATAATATTAATAGGTTATCACTTTTGACCAATAGGTGGTGCTGTTATCAAATCAATGTGTTCTGTGTGACGTGACAATGCCACACACAAGGTTTGGTGTCAATATGTCAAAGCTTTGCAGAGATACAGCCTCAGACCTAGTTTGGCATTATTTTAGCAAATTCGTTTGTGCTTTAAACGATAATCGTTTGAAATATCAACACAAAATCCATACATTTTTGCCAGCAGAAAAAGTAGGTTTATAACGTAAATCAAAATGGCGGACAGGAAGTTTGGCCAATTTTGGCATAATTAGTATTGATGTTCTCGGCGTGATCCAAGGAATCTATCAAGGCCTTGCCAGTAAATTACTAGTAAATCAATAGGCTGATGCACTCAAAAGTTATTAGCATTTTTGTAAATTTCATTATATAGTTTGACCAAAAAGGCTGATATGGGAAAATTGGGTATGGTTCGACTCTGCATGCTGTACGAATCTAAAGAGACCAGTTTTGTTTTGGTCAAACTATTCAGAAGTTATAAGCAGAAATATCAGTTTTTCATATCTCCTAACCACTAGGTGGCGCTAAGGTGAAACTTTGCAGCTAGCCTCAGGTCAAGGTTATTATAGCACACACTAAGTTTGGTCTCAATATGGCAAACCGTTACACATCCATTTTTGTGTGCCCTTCGGTGAATTTGTGTTATTTATAAACAGTTTGACTAATCAACTTGAATTTCATAATTTTTTGCCAGCATGGCCTGAAGATGATCCAAGCCAAATTTGGTGAAAATCAGACAAACCGTCTAGGACGAGTTCGAAAAAGTATCAAAAATAGCAAAAAAAAAAAAAACCTTGACCTTATGAATTTTAAATTTTGGTGTCTATTCGACTCAGCATGAGCCAAGGATTCAGAGGAAAACTTACCAACCTTATGGTTCAAAAGCTATTAGCATAAACATGAGTGAAACTTTGGACAAGTGGCGCTAGAGACTTTGAGTTAGAGACTCTAAACTTGCGGTGGTTAATGTTGACCTCTATCAGTTTGCCAGATTTCATAAATTCCCTGCAAGCGGATCTTTGGGTGCCATAGACTTGTTGAAGAATAATAATAAGAATGCCAACAGATACCTTCGGTGCTTGGCCCCTAATAATATTTAATATTTTAATATTTATTTTTGTCTTTATGACAAGTAAAAGTTCTGAAATGTCTTTTGTGTTTTCTATTTAAGCATTTTTCGCAACAAATATTGATGTATCTGATTAAACGTGTTTTTTAACCTAATGTTCACTGACTTTTTACTGACAGCGCAGGTAGAGAATTCAGAAACGGGTTTAAATTTAAATTAATTCAAAGCTGCAAAATATAACCCCCCCCGCATATTCCTATCCTATTATCTGCAGGGCTGCACACTTGTGAGGTGAAAGGCTAAGGTCACGGCTAAGGTCATAAGGTCATGTGTGCATTTTCAGGCGTTCTTATATGGACGAACCTCTTGCAAGGGTTAATCTGAGCCCCAGAGCCCTTTGAGGTGTTTGTCAGCTACTTGACCTGTTTGTTCAGCTGCGTGCCCCTCATTCCCAATCCCTCCCCCAGTTTTTGCGCACCCTGTGCCAACAAGCCGTCTGTAGGTCAGGCGTTGGGCCAGGTAATACGCCATTCCCTGCAGCACTCTCCCTGTGAGCCCAGGCATTCGAGCTAGTCCTCGCCAAACAGCGACCTGGCAGTCCAGGTCAGCTATTCCAGGTTCCACGCAGCACAGGCTGCCTTCTAATTAAGCCCGCCAAGCAGCCGCGGCCCTTGCGGCATTGCGGGCCAGACACTTCCTGAAATGTGCTACACCACCCATAAAGTGCCAGCGCTGGGAGAAAGAGTGCAAAAGCGAATTGGATTTGCTCTAAAAACAGCCACACTTGAAACCACCACTCTACACCTCTCACCAGAGGAGGGCGAATAATATGAGAAGAGGGTGGTCAGCTGCACTGTGGGATTTCTGATCTAAAAGCCAAATAGTGGTTCTGCATCAATGCAAAATGTTTTGAGCATGAGCTGTTTAGTGTTTTTACTCCTCCTCTGCAGCTGTAGAATGATTTACTTTTGGCTTTGGAGCTTTAAAAATGACATAGACGCATAAACAAAATATTTCAAATAAAAATATCTTAAGAGAAACCATACAATAACTCTATTTTCTGTGGTCTCTATGTACAATTTTCTAGTTTAGTAAACTGTTAACGTCATCCACATCTTGAATGTCCTGAAGGTTAGTTCATTTTCAGCCAATTTGCATGTTTGGGTGAACTATTCCTTTAATCGACACTTGTTTGAACAGTAATATTTTTAATGTTTCTTAAAGAAGTCTCTTCTGCTCACCAAGTCTGCATTTATTTGATGCAAAGTACAGCAAAAACAGTAACATTTTTAAATATTTTTACTATTTAAAAGAACTGTTTTCTGTTTTAATGTATATTAAAATGTAATTTATTCCTGTGATTTCAAAGCTGAGTTTTTAGCGTCTTTATTCCAGTCACATGTTGCTTCAGAAATCATTTTAATAATATTATTTGCTGCTCAAAAACATGTATTATTATTATTATTATTATTATTATTATTATTATTATTATTATTATTATTATTATTNNNNTTATTATTATTATTATTATTATTATTATTATTTTGAAAACAGCTGAGTATAATTTTTTTTTAATGAATAAAAGTTAAAAGGAAATCTTTTGTAACATAAATAAATATAATATAATATAAATGTCTTTGTCATCACTTTTGATCAGTTTAAAGCATCCTTTCTAAATTAAAGTATTAATTTCTTTCCCTAAATAAATAAATACAATAAATTATAGTGACTACAAGCTTTTGAATGACATATAAATAAATAAATAATAATTAATATAATGTATGGTGTAAATAATATATGGTGTATAATGTTACCAAAGCTTTTTATTTCAGATAAATGATGTTTGGATCTTTCTATTAATCAAACAATCCTGAAAAAAAAAAACTCAACTGTTTTAAATATTGATAATGCTACTACTACTACTACTACTACTACTACTACTGATAAATATTTCTTGAACAGAAAATCAGCATATTACAATGATTTCTGAAGGATCATGTGACACTAAAGACTGGAATAATGATACTGAAAATTTAGCTTTCATCGCAGGAACAAATTATATTTTAAAATATATTCAAATAGAAAACAGTTTAAATAGTTACAAATATTTCAAAATGTTACTGTTTTTGCTGTACTTTGGATCAAACAAATGCAGGCTTGGTGAGGAGAAGAGACTTCTTTAAAAACATTAAAAGTCTTACTGTTCAAAAAATTTTGATTGGTAGTATTTATTTTAATTTCTTGTAGAGTATTTTAGACCTTGAAGTGTTTTGTTGTTCTTTGCAATTGTAAAATGTTCTAATCATTATTAGGACACCAAAGTTGAATATACAGCAGTATGACATCATACTGCTCAGGCTCCGCCCACAACCACTGATTGACTGTCCTGTATTAGCATAGTTCCCCTCTGTTTTTGATGGTTGTGTGCCACCAAATACACACCAAAAAAAGAAGAGAGGGATGGAGTGAACAGTAGCTCATTATCATTTAAAGAGCCATGCATCGAAATGGGTCGCTGTGAACAGAGCTTTTTTTGACAAGGTAAAAGAGTGTTGTTTTACACGACCATTGAGGATTTTAAACCATCCGAAGTATTTTGCAGAGATTTCATGATGACCCTAAAGAATCATACCAACTTGTAGAAAATGGGCATCTGATGTCCCATTTAAGGGTTTAAAATGACACCTAAAATTTGTAAGCTTAGTATTAAGTCTTAACACTGAAACTTCGTTCAGTGTACAGCACCTGTGAAGGCAGAAGTCTGTTATTATCCACAACCGTTAGGAAGTCAGAAGCACAGCTGAGCTGTAAATAGAATTGGTGTAACTTCTCGGAGGACATGTGGATTGTGTGTGAGAGTGAGAGATAGAGTTGGTATGGGGCAGGATCTGCCACCGCTCTAACACAGGCCTGATGTTTTAAAATAAAGCAGCCTGTTGGCTTTGATGTCGAGGGGGCCTCTGAAGCAGACGGTCTGATTCAATAAAGATCACTGCTGCTTATCCCACTCCATGCTGTAAGCTTAGCCTTCACTCCAAAGTGCTTTTATAAAGGTGAGATGGGAGAAGACCATGAGAATTCACTTGATACTAACAGCAGACGTACTTTGAAACCCTCTTGATCTGTCTTTTGGAGCTCATGTGCTCAAAGTCACCTGCTGTGGGCTTCTGTGATCAAGTCTGACCTGTTAGGGCTCTTATGTACGATCATTTGACTTACTGTGAACATGCATCAAAATTCAACCATATCTGACAGGCACATAAAGCAGGAAGGTGATAGTTGTCCCAAAACTGAAAATTCTGTCATTACTCACCCTCATGTCGTTCCAAACCAGTAAGACCTTTGTTCATCTTTGGAACTCAAATTAAGATATTTTTGATGAAATCCGAGAGCTTTCGAACCTTGCATAGACAGCAACGCAACTGACACGTTCAAGGCCCAGAAAGGTAGTAAGGACATCATTAAAATAGCCCATGTGACATTAGTGGTTCAACCGTAATGTTAAGAAGTTACGAGAATACTTTTTGCACACCAAGAAAGTCAAATTAACAACTTTATTCAACGATTTCTATTTTTCCGTCTCAGTCTTTGGCATTATGTCACTGTGCAGATCAAATATCCACTGCAAAACATCATCTATACAAACATCTGAAAGGGATGTTCTGAGGTTTCAGTGTTGGCCCTAAGAATGTGGCCCTCTATTCATGTGATTGCATGATCATAGAGAAATTACTGAGGAATTTGAGAATATGAGAGAGCCTGCAAAAAAGAATTTGAGCCCCTTTTAAAGGGGAGGGAAGAGTATTTTGCATCAGACATCAAAAGCAAAGCTTAGGCCTGTTTCTGGATAGAGCTAATAAGAGTCTTGTGGAATGGCTTAAAGTGTTTAATATCTGCGGACGGATCTTATTTGACTGTGATACAAGATGAAAGACTCTTTGACCTCTACAGATCCTATGGAATCATCTCTTGTGAATTTGAAGGTGACAAATCAGACTCTTTAAGTGGTATAATCTGATCCCCGGTGCATCTACCAACCCAGAAAAGGTGAAAAAGGACAACCCAGTAAGCCTTTTTCTGCAAGCACGTGAAAAATGAGTGTGTCTGATTTTCATTTTCATAAAAATAATAAAATTTATATACGTTTTAATGTCAAACGCTCGTCTTGTCTTACTGAGCTCATTTGCATTTAAAGAGACATGCACAAAAACAGCGCGTTTCTGCTTCCACTCAGAATGGGCATTTTCAAAATTATGTAATAAATGATTTGTTGGGTATTTTGAGCTGAAACTTCACAGACGCATTCTGTGTACACCTGAGACTTATTATGTATTGTAAAAAGGGTCATAATAGGTCTTCAACACATTGAGAGTCGGTAACGTTTGACATTTAGTGTGACATGGACTATTTATTTAGCACTCAAAATATGTCCATACATCTATATGCACAAACCCCTACCATCGACACATAACTATGACTCAATAAATACTTTGCAAAGATTATGCGGGACTGTTTTGTCTTTAACAAAAAAGGAAAAGTGATACAACAGGACATAATATAGGAATTCTGTTCATCCAACTAGACAAATATATGCATGTTTACACAGGAACCTGAATATTGTATCCGATATCCTTGAATCTGTCCAAGAATCCTGAGGAGATGCATGTTGGGCATAAAACAAGCATGCAATAAAACTCTTGCTGTCAGCCCATCATTGGTAGGGTGATTCCTGATATGACTTCCCTTTAGTTTTCCCTTTTACTCCTTATAAAAAAAATCTGATAGCCCAAGAAATATAGATAAACAATACAAAGAGAACCATGATGAGTTATTTGTTATTCTTTCCATGAAAAGAACGAGAGGTTCTGAGGGAAACCATATGAAGATCTGTGCTTGTTGTTGGCTGTGCCGTCTGTTTTTCATAGCAAGTCCTGTTCAAACTCACAGCCAATTTTTTGAAACGAGTTCTGCTTCCGTTTTAGAAGCTTCTCAGCTCAAAACTCTCTGGCCTCCTCAAACTGTTTGTAGTAGTCCTCATCCTGAGGGTTCTCTGCACATTTCTGTCCATTATTTGGAGGTCGAGCCTGGTTGTAGCGGCTCCAGTCGCCCTTGCAGATGATCCATGGTAGGATGTCCACTTTGTAGTGCAGGTCAGCAGAGAACTCTGTGCTGATGAGGTTGGGCGTCCCGGCTCCTTTGCCTCGGGTGATGAGCTTCATGCTATCATCATAGCAGCAGTGCTGGGCCGCCAGCGTGGTGGATTCCAGCGTGAGCATGGAGCGGATGCAATAGCGAGCAGTGGGTTTGTAGATCTCCAGCTTCTCCTTTGGTCCACTTGCATCTTTCCAGCGGAAGTTGCGCCTCGTGGTGGCGTCGTGGACGTCTGTGGTGCTGTAGGCCACCTCGGTTGGGTAAAAGCAGGGGCAGCTGGGTAGGTCGTTGGCCACTTTGCTCATGTATTTCTTGAGGAACTCACTCTTGCAGTTCATCCAACGCTCACAGCTGTCTGTATCTGAGGAGGAGGAACCAACATCACAATCAGAATCATACAGTTAGTAAATAATTCTTAGATATGTGATTAACATTTTTCATGTCTCTAAAAACTACTATTGATAGCTATGATTCTGATGATACAGAAACATTTTGCAAAACAGTAAATAAATTAAAGATTTAGTCTTCTTAAATTCAACATAGCGTGTTAAGTTGCAAGTTGTACAGTTGAGGTCAAAAATTTGCATACACCTTGCAGAATCTGCTAAATGTTAATTTTATCAAAGTAAGAGGGATCATACACAATGCATGTTATTATTTTCTTTTATTTAGTACTGACCTGAATAAAATATTTCACATAAGAGATGTTTACATGTAGTCCACAAGAGAGAATAATAGTTGAATTTATAAAAATGGCCCCATTCAAAAGATTGATTTTAAATACTGTGTTGTTACCTGAATAGTCCACAGCTGTTTTTATTTATTTATGTATTGTGATTAGTTGTTCATGAGTCACCTGTTTGTCCTGAACAGTTAAACTGCTCACTGTTCTTCAGAAAAATCCTTCAGGTCCTACAAATTCTTTGGTTTTTCAGCATTTTTGTGTATTTGAACCCTTTCCAGCAATGACTGTATGATTTTGAGATCCATCTTTTCACACTGAGGACAAATGAGGGACTCGTATGCAACTATTATAAAAGGTTCAAACGCTCACTGATGCTCCAGAAGGAAAAATGATGCTTTAAGAGCCAGGGGTGTAAACTTTTGAACAGAATGAAGATGTGTACATTTTTCTTTTTTTGCCTAAATAACACATTTTTTTCATTTAGTACTTTCATTTAATACTTGTTTCCCAGATGATAAAATAAGTTACATTTATCCTGATCTTCAAACTCCAAAAGTTTTCACCCCCCAGCTCTTAATGCATTGTTTCTCCTACTGAAGCATCAGTGAGCGTTTGAACTTTCTGTAATAGTTGCATACGAGTCCCTTAGTTGTCCTCAGTGTGAAAAGATGGATCTCAAAATCATACAATCATTGTTGGAAAAGGTTCAAATACACAAAAATGCTGAAGAACCAAATAATTTGTGGGACCTGAAGGATTTTTCTGAAGAACAGCAGGCAGTTTAACTGTTCAGGACAAACAAAGAACATCTATCACTAAACAAAAAACAAACAAAAAAAAAAACACAGCTGTGGATCATTCAGGTAACAACATGGTATTAAGAATCAAGCGACTCTGAACTTTTTAACTGGGTCATTTTTATAAATTCAACTATTAATTTCTCCTGTGGACTATATGTAAACATCTTTTATGTGAAATATCTTGTTCAGGTCAGTACTAAATAAAAAATAACATGCATTTTGTATGATCCCTCTTATTTTGGTATGGACAGAATTTGAAATCTGAGACTTTGTTTCATATCAAAAGTAACAAAGCACAAAGCTTATTATGATTTATTGGATGGGAGGCAGTACAATGTTTCATTCATTTACTGAAAACAGACTGGACTAATCAATTATTGGGATTTAAGAAACGATATTGTTTCGTAAAAATGAGAATCGATTAAAGTCGAGAAACCAATGTTTTTTACCGAACCCGAGAATACAAATAACTTACCAACTCCGAAGAGCTCTGTTGCGTTAAACTCTTCAGTGCCGGCGAGAAGACTGACTTCTGTCGCTGCCGTCTTGAAAGCATCTTCAATCCCTGTACATAAGAAAGTGGTTAACTCGGTACTATTCATTTTGAGGATTGGCAGCATATGTCATTTGAGAATCTGGGAACAGGAGTTTGCTTGTATAACTTCCAAAGGAAAGGCTTTCTTACCTGGGCAGCTGGGCATGTCACATGTCCGTGACTCTGTGGCTGTGCAGGCGTAGCCGCATGACCTGGTCCGCTTCTGGTTGCCGTTTCCACAGGATACACTACATGGTGACCAACCACTCCAGTCACCGTCCCCGTCTATGTAGTCTATAATAGAGGGAAAAAATTATATTTCACACATTCGCTAGCACTTGAGTGCCATGACATGATTTAAAGCACAGGTTGTGTTGTACTCCTGTCCCACTGAGAAGATCCTGATTCAGACCGTATGTTTCAAATACCTGAGGCCTGCTGGCCTATACCATTAGCATACCTCTCTAATTGGCTCATACACATGGGAGTGAGTGAATGAACGAGCCAAGTCTACATACTTATCCCGACTTCCAACTGCTTTTTAAATAACATACAAATACTGTACTGCATTTATATTTCTGGTTCACTGATAAGGGGCAACCAGAACAGTTGCTGAAGTATTGAGGTGGAGTATTCTAGAAATTCTAGAATGTGGTTTTCTGACATTCCCATTATTTTATGGCCTTTAATACAGTTTTATATCCTGACAATGGGTGTTTTCAACTGGTCTGCAGGACACAAAAACATCTGCTCTTGTTGGATTATGAAACCAATGTAAGTTTATAGATTTTATGTGCAGAAATAAAAAAATTAAATAAGTAAATCAAAGCTGAAATATAATAATAGTAATGTATTTGCTTAACATTATTTATTATTTTGTATTTTGTATTATTATTATTATTATTATTATTATTATTTTATTTTTTAATAATAAAAAATATATGTAATGTGGATAGAAAAATTATTTACAAAACTATTCTTATTGTTGTTAATTTCTAAATTGAAGCAAAAATTAAGGTAAATTTAAAGTTGAAAATTTTATAAAACTATTTTATTAATAATAATAATTGTAATAATAATGTTTATGCTCTAAAATATATAAAGAAAATTCTTTACAAAACTACTTTTGTTGTTGCTTTGTCATAATTAATAATTTCTCAATTAAACTAAGCAATATTTTCTTATAATACTACTACTACTACTACTACTACTACTACTACTAATAAATTATTATTTAATATTGGTGTTTTTTTTATAATATTATTATTGTTGTTGTTGTTAATTATTTATTAATTATTAATATTATTGCATTACAATATATGTTATGGTTAGGAAAATTACAAACTACAATTGTTGTTGTTATAATTAATTATTTCTAAAGTAAATCAAAGCTGAATTGTTTAATAATAGCAATGTATTTGTTTATTATTATTATTATTATTATTATTATTATTATTATTAT
>JAHKKF010525611.1:11641-28599 GCA_019740295.1 Labeo calbasu | reverse complement strand
TTTTTTTTTTCCTCAGATTTGACAAACTTGCTATTGTTGAGTTAAAATAAATTCTAAACTACGAACTACGAGATATAAACTTGCATTTGCGGAGAAAAAAAGTGAGATAAAATAGAGAAATAAATATGTAAATATGTAAGATATACAATACAATAAAATATGTCCCCTATGAACTGCATATGTGAATATTATGTACACAAATTGTTTAAATCAAATTTATGCTTTAAAAGTATAGCAGGTTCTTTATTCATAGCAGGTTTTTTCTATAGTCTGTCCTTTTAAAATGCGAAATGTTCTGTGTTCTTCAAGCCATCTCGTGTATTTTATATGGATAATGTATATTTATATTACAATGCTAATCGACATAGCCTTTATCACTGTATAGAATACTATAAAATAAGAATCAGTTCACAGAAGGAAGTTACTTCAAACACTTGATCGACACTACAATGCAAATTTTAAATAAAATATGTGCAGTGGTGTTATTCATTAGTCAAAAAAAACATAGATATCACAATATATCATTACTGTGAATTTCTGAGGCCACGATAATCGTGTTGTGAAAAATCTGATATTGTGACAGGCCTAAGTAAAATGATTTATGTAGAGTGTTTTCACAACACGTCATCCAGCGGCCATATTGGTGGCACTAAATGTAAATAATGGCACTGAACCGTACGAAACTCGCTAATTTTGCTGATTATTGCTGCTGAAAATGGTCAATTATTGTCATGTTTTGGGCTGTACTAATCGGTTGGGAAAAACATTTGGAGTACTATAGACTGCCAAAAGGTATAACAAATCAAGGAGAAGAGTGCAAAAAACTGTCTGAGGAACAAAAGGCGTTTGTGGTTGGTCAAACTGAACCAGAATTTCCAGGGCAAGAATCTTGACAACATTTGTGTCTGTTCCTTTCATTTCCAGTCAGGTAGGTAAAATTTTAGGCTAATATCTTATAATAGGCTAATATCTAATTAATACTGCTTCGTACGTATCTTCACCACCTATTAACTTTAGTTTGTCAAAATAAACCTTTCCTGCTTACTAAGTCCTTCTCTATATGATTTAGCAGCTTCCACATGTTTTTTTCCATGGTTTAGACAGCATAAATTAGCAGACCAACGCATTTAGTAGCACATTGACCGTGCAATCCATGCTGTTGTGTATCGTCAGTATGGGCGCGCATCTGGGTAACTGACCAAATCATAATGTAAGTGCAAACCCTCTATAGTGTTTTACCCATATGGCCAGAGAGTGTGGACTTGTTTGAATGGGAGTTCATTTATTGACAGTTTGAATGATGGTCGAAACCAGTAATAATTTAAAAATAAATGTGATAGACACTGCTCTACCTTTACTGTTATCCATCTGGACTTTCACAGATGAGTGCATATGTCAGAAACAAGGAGGCCAGTTGTGTGCCTCAGTGAATACCGGACCCAACCTGAGTATAATGTTGTTTTGAGAGCCAACTCTGATGAAGACAAATGTGTAAATGTTTGCTACCATGCTAAGCTTGGTGGAATGTGCAGCTGTGGACGAGCACTTTACCCCAGGCCCTTCAGCTCTTTACACAGAGACTGTGGCAGGAAAGGTTAGGCGGAGAGCGAGCGAGAACGAAGGAAGGAAAATAAAAAGACAACACAGAGGAGAAAGAGGTCTGAGTGTGGCCGTGATGATGAATATCCCATCTGCTCACAGGCTCATCGGTGATGGAAGTGGTCTAAAGGCTTATGTTGGGTGGTCATGACTCCTCTTTGGCCTCGGTCGCTCCTCACCCGTAGCGGTTAATCACTGTCCGACGTGTAGCCGCTCTCTGAGTGTTTTACGCCCAGCTGTCAGCAAAAAGCTCAGTCAGGTTGGCTGCATAAAGTGTGAATCAGTTTGATTGTGGTACAGCGAATCTTTTGGTTCAGTTTAACCAAAGGGCTTTCAATCAAATCCATATTCAAGATATATTAGGCCAATTCTCTCCTGATTAACTGCCTTTGATGTGGAAGTGCTGCAAATCAGGTTGATCCCATGGGGCACGTTCACTCTTAATAACACAAAGAGACAATTTTAAGTTCGGAAAATAATAGGATTTGAATACTTGTCAGAGGTTGTTTGGTTAAAAACATCACTCATTCGCTGTCAAATGATCTTGTTTGCTTCAAAAATCATGGCATTTTTTTGTTTGCATCCTATGCTTGAAACATTGAATCAAATTGAACAATACCACAAACCCTGGAGGACTAATAATATTCACAGGGAATTTTTTAATTAAGCCCTCATTTTGAGATAAAAACATTTTATCGGTGTCCCTTCAACTTTTTAATAGATTTAAGAGGGTCGTCTTATTGTAACCGGGATGTTCGTGTTCTTTCTGATTAGTGGTTTGGCGAAGAGCTCTTTTTATTTTAAAAACCCAGTTTTTGCTCTATTTACCTTTATTCAAAAGCTCTGGCTGCTGCCTGCTCCAGGCCATCTCAGACAAAATGTGTCATACTCTGTTATATTTATGCCACAGCACATTCGACAGATCTGGGCACTTGCCATGGTTGCGTTTGTGTGATGGGACCCAGCATGTCAATCGTGGGATCTCGCAGAGACAAAGATGAGGTCCAGGTTTAGACGCGTATCTGCATCAGCGTCTGTTTCATTTCCATAATCCTGTCCTCATTATGCTGCGAGTAGGAGAGCGAGAGATGCTGACCTTTAGCAGGAGAGTGCTGTCAAACTTATTCAGGTTTTATCTGTCTCTGCAGGGCTGGCTGAGGAGCAGCTTGTGGGTTGTCTTTTATGGCAGCTAAATGACATCGTAATTGTTGTGACGAGGGCAGAATGGGATGTGGCAAAATACTCGTCAATTGTGCAAGCAGAACTGCATCAAGCTTGTAGCCTTTCAAATTGTGTTTCTTAGATTTGTCCTCCTGATTTTGATTTATCTGGCTGAAGGTAAAAACGTGGGGAGTCTTCTTTGATCATTTTAGCAGGATGTACACTCTTTAAAAGTTTGGTGTCTGGTAATGTTTTTGACAAAAAAGTATCTTTTGCTCACCAAGACTGCATTTATTTGATTAACAATAGAGCAAAAATAATAAAATAATAATTGTTTTCTGCTTGAATATGTTTTAAAATGTAATTTATTCTTGTGATACAAAGCTGAATTTTCAGCATTCACATAATTCTTTAATAACCATTCTAATATGCTGATTTTCTGCTCAAGAAATATTTCTTATTACTATCAACGTTGAAAACAGTGCTGCTAATATTTTTGTGGAAAAACTTTTGAACGGCAGCGTATATATATCAATGCTTCATTTATTTGGTCAAAAATGCAGAAAAAAAAACAGAAATATTATTACAATTTAACATAATGGTTTTCTTTTTTTAATATACACTCTTAAAAATAAAGGTGCTTCAAAAGGTTCTTCAAGCGATGCCATAGAAGAACCATCTTTGGTTCTACAAAGAACCATTCAGTCAAAGGTTCTTTAAAGAACCATTTCTTGCTTACCTTTTTATAATCTGAAGAACCTTTCTGTTGCGAAGCAGAAAGGTTCTTCAGATGTTAAAGATTCTTTATGGAACCATTTAGACAAAAGGTTCTTCTATGGCATCGTGAAACACCTTTATTTTTAAGAGTGTACTTTCAAATATAATTTATTCCTGTGATTACTCCAGTCTTCAGTGTCACATGATCCTTCAGAAATCATTCTAATATGCTGATTTATTACTTTTATCATCAATGTTGGAAACAGGGTATTTATTTAATTATTTATTTAGTTAGTCCATACAGTTATATAGTGTCAGTTTTGTTTTGGACCCCACTGACTTTAAAACAAAATTTAAGAAGAAAACTTGGCTAACAGTTTTGAAAATGTTAAGACATTTGAAATGGCATTCGGGTGAACAAATGATAACAGAATTTTCCGTTTTGGGTGAACAATCCCTACAATGTCTAGCAGCAGGTAGGGAGGAACAAATAAATTCCATGTTGTGTCTTTAATAAAAGTGTTGGCCACCTTTTGGAAAAACGATCAGTATAGATCACTGCCCCGGCCTCAAGTGGTCGTCATAGCGAGTCAAAAGCAAATCACTTTGTCACAATCTCTCCAAAACCAACAAAGGGATTTAAAGAACATGAGTTCCAATATATATGTATACTTGAGTGTGTTTTTAGCAGAATGTTGGGATGAGGGGAGAATGTTGGCAAAATGAATCTTAAAAGAAAAGGCAAAGGAATTGATTTAATTAATGCGGCCTCATGTCCTACGGCCATGTGTAATCCGTCGAGAATTCCTGAGCATGAGCTCTAGGAGACAAAAAGACATCTACCAGAGGACTCCTCAAGTGGCCTGTAATGAGAACCTCCCTGTAATCCCATAATTCCTTGTTTAATTAAAAGACAGAGCTGGCCTGGAGTCGAAGCCACTTTGATGGCTCTTTCATTGTTGTGCTTTTGTTTGGAGGCTATTTTTGGGACGTTCTGTCCAACCGCCCAACAAACAAATAGAGACGTGCGAACATATTCATTCTGTAACCTGGCGTTGCTGTTGGTTAGCTTTTGTTGTTGTGACCAAACCAATCTTAGATGACAGTTGCAAAGTATAAACCTGACATTTTCATATTAAAATATGTAGAAATTTAGAACCTTATAATAAATAAAGTCATTTTAACTTAAACTTGGGTATAAAGCCAAATGTTAAGAGTTCGTATAAGCATTTCTTTTTTTCAAAACCTCGCCTCGTTGCTGTCCCCTATGGTGTGGAATGGGAGTAAACAGATCTGCCGTCGTCGACAAGATTTAATGTCATTGAATTACCTCTCAGATCCATCTTGTGTTTCACCTGGCCTGAAAAACCAGTTTTGACTGTACTGTACTAGTAAAAAGTGGATGTTTAGGATGTACAATGTATGTTCTAAAGCCTTCTCTTGATTTGTATGTGTAGGGCTGGGCATCAGTAAAGATATCCTGATTCAATACAATTTAGATTCAATTCTAGATTCATTTGCTTACAAAGAAATTCTGTCTCTGCTTATGCTGTAAGTTACACAGGAAAGAGTTTCAGCAAACACACACTTCCAAAAGTGGAGTTTTGCAGTGATGCCACAGAACAGCCAACTCTGATCAAACTCACCTACACTCACACAAGGTGCTTCACGATGCCATAGAAGAACCTTTTTTGTCTAAATGGTTCCATAAAGAACATTTAACATCCAAAGAACCTTTCTGTTTCACAAAAGGTTCTTTGTGGCAAAAGAAGGTTCTTCAGATTATAAAAAAGTAAGAAAGAGATGCTTCTTTAAAGAACCTTTGACTGAATGGTTCTTTGTGGAACCAAAAATGGTTCTTCTATGGCATCACTGTGTAGAACCTTTTAAAGCACCTTTATTTTTAAGAGTGTACCTGTGATTTTTCTAATGATCTTGAAGACATTTATTAGCATGCTTAGGTGTGTGTATTTGATTAGGGTTAGAGCTAACTCCTGCAGGAAAGTGGGTTTCATGGGCCAGATTTGAGGATCCCTGCTATAGAACAACCATTTTGGATTTCCTCAAAGCATCTTTCAGTAAACATCGCTTAACAGAAGCATTATTTTTAAAAGAAAGTTTAAATCTAAAATATAGTTTTCCACTAGAACTTTCTGTGTAATGGAAAGGTTTTATGGATGTTAGAGGATTATTTTACTCCAGAATTAAAATTTCCTGACCCCCATGTCATCCAAGATGTTCATGTCTTTCTGTCTTCAGTCAAAAAAAACACTAAGGTTTCTGAGAAAAACATTCCAAGATTTTCTTTAGTGGACTTGAAGGTCTAAATTTTAGTTTCAGTGCAGCTTCAAAGGGCTCTACACAATCCCATCTGAGGAATAAGGGTCCTGTCTAGTGAAATGATCTGTCATTTTCTAAAAAAATAAAAAATAAATCTATATACTTTTTAACCACAAATTCTTGTCTTGCACTAGCTCTTCGTCCACAACTTAACGCATTATCTAGTCATGTTGGAAAGGTCACACATCATGACCCAGCGTTTACAAATCAAACATGCAAAGAAAGTCAAACGCCCTTTACAAAAAAGGCAAAACAACATCGGATGATTTTAAGGATGGAGGAAAAAATGAGATGTTTTTGCTACCTTTTTGAACCGAAGTACACAGACAAAGACGTAATGCATGAAGCTGTAGACGCACATCGCAGAGCAAGTGAAAGAAGAGCATCTGTGGTTGAAGAGTATATACATTTTTATTTAAAAAAGACGTTTCGCTAGATAAAACCTTTATTTCTCGGCTAGGATCGTGTAGATTCATTTGAAGCTGCACTGAAACTCCAGTTTGGATCTTCAACTCGTTAATCCCCATTGAAGTCCACTACATAGAGAAAAATCCTGGAATGTTTTCCTCAAAACCCTTCATTTCTTTTCAACTGAAGAATGAAAGACGTGAACATCTTGGATGACATGGGGGTGAGTAAATTATCAGGAAATTTAAATTCAGGTGTGAACTAATCCTTTAAAGGTTCTTCAATGCCAGTAAAGAATCTTGGTTTGATAAGTGCGGAGTAAAAGATCTTGAGATGTTAAGAATCAACATAAGGATCTTTTTAAAAGAAGATAGCGATTAAGTTAAAAAAAACATATTTTTACCCAGCCCTAACACATAAGAAAAGGCAAAGCGCACCCCACTCGGCTCTTCTATAATCAGCCCTATTCACAGGGGCTAGTCTTGGAAGCCCACACCAGCATTAGCCAATAAGAAGCCAGGGTTCAGCCATCACTAATGTAGAATTGCTTCAATTTAACGGGAAGTCATGGCCTGGATTAAGGCCAGTGTCTGCAGAGCTAGGCCCCCAATGCTGCTGAAGGGATTTTCAAGGATCAGCCCAGTGCCAGCCAAACTGGAAATAAATAAGGAATCAACTCAAATGAAATGATAAAAATGGGCTATAAGATCTTCCCTGTCAGATGGGGAAACGGTCTTGATGTGACAAAAGAATGGGACATAGGTAGATCTTTTTCATCTCTATTGTCAATCTTGCATGTTTACACTCATTAATATTAATTCTCAGTACAATTATTTGCAAAGTTATCAGCGTCGTGCATACACACCTGTATAAAGGTCACTGTTCCGCACAGCACGGATAAGCTAATGTGTCATTTTCGTTTCATCACTAAGCTACTCGGATTGAATTGCCACCCACACGCCTCTGGTTTGCATCAGATCAGATTTGGGCTCATTGTTTCTCATCTTTTCTTCAGCTAACCACTAAACAGAAATGCTTGATAGTTGACATGGCTGCATTTGACAGATAATCCACCGCTCTTATTTTGAAGATGGCAAGATCACAAATGGCATTTAATGAAATAAACTTGAGTTATTTGCAAAGTGCCAGTTTTGTTTCATTTTAGCACCGGTGCGAGGATCGCTAAGGTGGTCTGCGGAGATTACCTCCCCCCACTTTTCCTTCTATGGCCTCGGGGCGAGCTGGGATTCGCACTGATGTGGGATTGTATTTACAAGAGCTTCGCTTATATAAATAGCCATGCATTGAAATAATATTCGCTTGAAAGCCGCATGAATCCGTCTCACCGTGCCGCAATCCATCTGTGTTTTGGGTCCACATTCGTATACACACACGTCGAATCAGTATGATGACAGCATTCATGACCAGAGCGCTTTCTGGTAAGTGCGTGACTTTAATAGTGCACATGTACAACGCAGTTATTTCTTTCGTTTTCTGTCCTCTATGACAGGTCGAATAGATGATGGCTCAGACGTGGAGTCTGAACCAGACCTGCCCTTGAAGAGGAAGCAGAGGCGCAGTCGGACCACCTTCACAGCCGAGCAGTTGGAAGAGCTAGAGAAGGCCTTCGAAAGGACACACTACCCAGACATCTACACCAGAGAGGAACTAGCCCAAAGGACCAAGCTCACCGAGGCCAGAGTACAGGTACGACGCTGCCAAATACTAAAGCAGTTTCTTTGACTTGTTTACTCACTCTCATGCCATTCTAAACTTGTGTGAACGCACATAGAATCAAGGTCAAATGGATCCAACCCTGTTTAGTTTTTAAAATCTTCTTCTGACAAAAAGTAAGTCATATAGGTTTGGAATGACATAAGGGTAAGTAAATGATGACTGAACTTTCATATTTTGGGTGAACAGTCCCTTTAATTGTACTCATCTATG
Organism: Labeo calbasu; assembly: GCA_019740295.1. Classification (NCBI taxonomy): domain Eukaryota; kingdom Metazoa; phylum Chordata; class Actinopteri; order Cypriniformes; family Cyprinidae; genus Labeo; species Labeo calbasu. Next base: position 20,427 of record JAHKKF010525611.1, on the reverse strand, counting down.
AAGTTTACTCTTGAAAGGATGGTAACCGTAAGACTAATGTTCTCAGTTGGAGATGTAGATGGCACAATGAGAGCTCAGTGAGAGGTTAGCTATGTGCTTCGAGGTCTATAGAGCTCTAAAGTGTCACTAGATCTGCTGGCCTAAGGTCTTCTGATTGATGACGCGTGTAACAATGCAACTGCTCATCTCAAAGAAAGTGCTAGAAAAACACAGCAGGCCTCTTCCTGTCAGCCGTATCGCAGAGAAACACGATCAGGTGGCTAACATGGCGCTACTTCTGTTAAAGTTGGCATGAAATAAAAATTCACCCATACGATTTTCTAAATGCATGTTGTTGTGATCTTATTGTGAACGATCCATTCACCCATACATTTATTTATTACTTTTATACCTCAGAATTTTTTCATCAAAATGTCATAACTCAGTCTTTCAGTACATGCATGGTTACATGGTTTTAATTGAGCTACAACTGAATCTTTTCTGTCCAAATATACATGACGCGTGTATAATTGAATATCTGAAGGATTAAAGTGCCCCTATGCCATTTTTAAGGTTCCTACTATTGTTTTGGGAGTCTCCTAAACAGTAAGTTTACATGCATGCAAGGTCATCAACATTTTCATTTTCTCAAAATATGCATTTAATATCACCTAATTTTCCAATGATTCTCAAATGATTCGTATGAAGCAGTTCAAAGATTCAGTCTTTCTAAACCCCTCCCTACTCTGCTCTGATTGGCCCAGTTGTGATTAGTTTACCGTGTACAGCGCATCCAAACCCACCAGAAAGGCAAGCTTGCAACCTTTAGCCAAACAAAGCATAATGGCTAAAACTAATGTTGCGACACAGGAAGGGAGACCAGATTGCCGTTTTTTTTTAATGGATGTTAGTGGATACAGGAAATATCTTATCATTTATTGAATCAACAGCCTATTGGCTATTCTTCAACCTGTTTTACACTAAACAGCAGTTTTGGATTGAACTATTTTTAGAGTTTACGCCAAAAAAAATTGTTTTATAAGAGAAGTCACAGACTTTTTGCTACAGGTGGGATTCAGCTTACAGCACCTCCCATTCATTCATATGGTATCTGTAAACAACGAATGAGTATCGCACAACTCTGGCTGAAATTCAGTGACATCAAGGCTATAATGTGATTGGGTTTCAAGGCACACGTGATTTATGTTGACCATTATGCTTTCTTCAGTAGCAAATATACAGACCCTCTCATCTCCCAATAGTAAGACAATCTCTGGTGTATCTCAGAAACAATACGCCCCTAGTCATAGTTCTGTTGTAGTTCTGTATGTTACCATACTTACAGGTTGTGATTCGGTGGAGTGAGCTGGTTCAAACAAACTAGATACTGAGCCATCTTTCAAGAGCAAGTGTTTTGTTAATCCCGCCAAATTAGAGAAGCAGTCATCAGTAAAGTGACGTGTTTGAGGGTGGATCGAGTTGGCAGCCAGCCAACGTAGAACATAGATGGGCATTATGCAAATGCTGTGTCTGTGATGTGTAGCTGTCACAAAAGTGGAATTCAAAGAATTAACAAAACATTCAGGCTGTTCAGAACCAGTTCTTTCTTTTGGGTGACAATAACTTCACATATTACATTACAGAAGGTTCAAATGCTCACTGATGCTTCAGAAGGAAAAGCAATGCAGTAAGAGCCAGGGGGTTGAAAACTTTTGGAATTTGAAGATCAGGGTAAATTTAACCTATTTTGTCTTCTGGGGAACATGTAAGTATCTTCTGAAGGGCAGTACTAAATGGAAAAAAATAATGATATTTAGGCAAAATAAGGAAAATGTACACATCTTCATTCTGTTCAAAAGTTTTCATCCCCCGGCTCTTAATGCATCGTTTTTCCTTCATAAGCAACAATAAGCATTTGAACCTTCTGTAATAGTTGCATATGAGTCCCTCAGTTGTCCTCAGTGGGAAAAGATGGATCTCAAAAACATACAGTCATTGCTGGAAAGGGTTCAAATACACAAAAATGCTGAAAAAGCAAAGAATCTGTGGGATCTGAAGGACTTTTCTGTAGAACAGAGAGCTGTTTAGGACAAACAAGGGACTCATGAGCAACTATCACTAAATCAAAAACAAAAAACACACACACACAGCTGTGGATCATTTAGGTAACAACACAGTATTAAGAATCAAGTGTATGTAAACTTTTGAACAGGGTACGTTTTATAAATTCATATATATATGTAAACGTCTTTTATAAAAAATATCTTATTCAGGTCAGTACTAAATACAAAATAACATGCATTTTGTATGATCCCTCTTATTTTGGTAAAATTAACATTTTGCATATTCTGCAAGGTGTATGTACTCTTTTGACTTCAACTGTACATCATGAATTGCTTGATTTGGTCTGATTGAATTTGAACTTTAAAAGTGCATGTAAATGTTGCAGAGCATTTGAAGGTCTTTGTCTCCGCCCACCACTGGTCCTGACAGCTTGTCAACCATGTGGATAGTTGAAACAATGAGAGGGGGAAAATACAGTAGAGTTATGGCAGCAGCTGTTGGGAGCAAAGGGAGGGGGATAAAAAGAACAAGAGTGCATTCCTGATGGATTTCTCACTTCAGCTTTTGGCTGGGATCTTTTCTTCCCACCACTTTCAAGCCCACCACTGCTTCTTGTAAAATTTGCTGCATATCAGAGAGCATCCCACACACTCTCTTGGGAACCCCTCTCCACCAGTTACATTAATCAATCAAGAGCTTGTAAAAAATATAACCGCTCACCGTAGCCCTGCTGCCTGCTTCACCTCCGAAATAGTATGTGCTTGTGGTCCTCATATGCTATTGTTCTGGATGTTACTTTAATGTAGTAGTGTGTAGTGAAATGGCATGTAAGGTCAATCTAGCTTCTATTTTGTAACAACAAATTATTTGGTTTAATAAGTAAACACTGTATGTCAGATGTTCACAAGCTGGTTCAATGACATCATTGCATAATTGAAACGCAGCTGTCTTTTTCTTTTCCCCCCTCAGCCACTTTCTAGTTGGCGAAATTGGCTTCACCAGCTATTGACTAGCCAAACGTCTTTCTTTTTCTGTGATTTGATCACTTCATAAAGCTTTAGACCCTTTATTTTGCCTTCTTTTTTTTTGCTTAGCAGCATTCATGACTTTTGTTTCAAATCAGAATTTGTATATTACAAATATTGTTGGCTCCTTGACAAATTGCTTCGGATGAATGTAAATCAATCAAACGTTTGTGCCCAGACAAAACGAAATGACTCCATTTTGGAAAAAGATGACCCATAGTGGCCTCGTGGCAGGCTTTTTAGCAAAGAGAAGATCTCTTGCTGGCAGTGTCAGAGACCCTGCTGATTTTTTTCTGCCATGTCAGTGATTCGGCTCTCCTGAAAGGAGCCCCATGGGACATTTGGCCCTTTTGTGCATTTATGGTGACTGATGCTAATTAGACAAGTGAATAAACATTACATCACTTCTGACCTGTGCATGTCAGACCTGAATTAGATTTTTTAAAAACTGATCATTCAGTCATGAATATAAGTTCAAATGTTCTTTTGCTGTCAATAGTTTTGGCGCCATGTTGGATGGAAAGTCCAGATCATTCAGAGATCACATGAAACCACCACATCCTCAATATCTTGGCCCAACAGCTCATGTTTTGTTTTCTCAACCCTGTCACAGCCCAGCAGTTGGTTCTTGAGAGGCCAAACAGATGATGTGTGAGGATCTCTGGCTCGAGATAGCTCACATGGAGATGCCAGGGCTCTGGGATCATTGCTTTTGTGAAGGGGAAGGTGTCTGACCCTGTTGGCTTTTGGCAGACCCCGCGGCCTCAGTGTCAACCCACTTGAGCGCAGCTGCGCTGACACAGTATCCAGATGTCTGAGAGAGAAAGAGAGAGAAACTGGGAGAGAAGGAGGGAGCGGTTGTGCTGCCAAAGAGAGGAAGTCAGACATGGATCAGTGAGGATGTCAAAGAAATTAATTTATGCGTTTGGTGCTTTTCTATTAGGTGTCATCAGTTAGTCACTGTGGTTATTCTTAACCACAGACACTTTACTCATGCTTCTACTGTTTTACTGCTCCTTATGACAAATTAGAGGAAGTGATCCATATCTGACTAAGTGCTTACAGGTTCTACAGCACTGCTGTGCTGCCTGTCTGTCTGGTTCACTGCATTTTGTCAGGCCAGAGGGAGAAACAAAATGAATTAACGGAGATTTACAGGAAATTTCATAGGCAGCGGCAGTTATGTCACTTTAAACTCCGTTAGACAAGAAATCTTTGTGATGTGTTCATGTATCAGGTTTGAGGTTGTGGTATGACCACTTTGAAATATAAGGAGAAGACAGACAGATGGGGGGAAACTAGACGCACTACATTACCACAGTGAAAACTGCCTGTATCTTTCGGATTATATTATGAATAATGAATTAAATGAGATAAAAGGACCTAATTTTGACACACACTGCTATTCAAAATGTTGGGGTTGGTAAGATTTTTAAAATGTTTTTGAAAGTTGTTTATGCTCATCCAGGCTGCAATTAAATAGTCTATTTGACATCAGTGCACAATGACTTTATTCAACGATTTCTTCCACATGGACTATTTTAACGATGTCGTTACTACCTTTCTGGGTCTTCAACGTGGTAGCTGTGTTGCTGTCTATGCAGGGTCAGAAATCTCTCGGATTTCTCAAAAAATGTCTTTGTGTTCTGAAGATAAACAAAGGTCTTACAGGTTTGGAACGACATGAGGGTGTAATTAATTTTTGGGTGAACCCTTTAAAAGGACAGCGTATAATGATGTCGTTTGTAACAATAACCTTATTTAGTTTAATGCATCCTTGCTAAGTAAAAGAGGTTTATTTAAAAAAAATAAATGAAAAATCCAAATCTTACCTACCCCAAATTTTTGAATGGTTTTGTATACCTTTCAGGCGTAGAGTGAGGAGACTTAGTCCTACCACATGTTACGTACAAGCAGGTTTGAAGATGTGTCCACTTCCCCTCTTTATTCTGGCACCCTTTGATCCAATCTGGAAACAAGACTTCCAGGGCACAAATGTCAGCCCCCTGATGTGGAGTCATATCACATGCGTTGTGATTGATCCTTGCAAAATCTGGAGACAATAATTCTGTACTTATGCTCCTGGCTCACATAAAAATGCAGGATTTCAATGAACAGATCAAACAAATATGTGAGTATTTTATGTATGTTTATGTTTGTGTTTATGCATTTTTAAAAGCTAGAAAGAGGATGTGCATAGATGTAAAGGGATAGCATAGACAGCAGTGTAGGTCCAGAAAGGGGGGAAGGACAGCCTTTCCTTACTACCTTGCTGGGCCTTGAACGTGGTAGTTCTGTTGCTGTCTATGCAGGGTCAGAAAGCTCTGGGATTTCATCAAAAATATCTTAATTTGTGTTCCAAAGATGAAGGTCTTACAGGTTTGGAACAACATGAGGGTGAGTAATTAATAACAGAATTTTCATTTTTAGGTGAACTATCGTTTAAATGGTGTTCAGCAATTCAACCGTAACATCTGGGTGTAGTAAAAAGTGAATTTTGCAGATGTTTCTGCAGTAAAAGATGCCTCACTCTAGAGACTTTTCGCCACACTGTTACGTTCAAGACCCAATCCAGCCAGCCTCTAGCCTCCATCCTGACCCATCCTGTCCCACTGGCCATCCAGATTCCCACAACCCCTATATAGAGCCACTGAGATTGATGTCTGCCTTTTTTACGCCTCTCAGCCACTGTTATGTTCTTTTTTGCTGTGAAATTCAATCACGTTATCCAGGTTTTACTCCTCGTCTTCCTGTCTGCTCACCAACCGCCCTGCGCATGGCAAATGGTAATCCTAGGAAGACATATAGCCATCGTCGTCCAAGAGAGACGGCGAAAAAGAAAGCGCGAGGAACTGATAGGATGGCCCGGATGATTGATATTGGACGAGAGCGCGAGATGCTGGCCGAAAGTGGAATGTGAAATCGTGACACAGTCCACAATCAGATTTGTCTTCCATTTACCTCCCTTCCTTTTGTCTTTCCCGCTCCCCCGTGTTCGCTTGGAGATTGAGAGTATATTGAATTGAATTTTTCGACTTCCATTCCCTCCGAACCGAATGCAATCAAACAACAGCTCCTTCAGCCACACTCCACCAAATCTCCTCTCTTAAATGTTTCTCCGTTCACTTTTAAGGAAATTATTTGAACTACGAAATGAGTCGGCCATCTCAGTTGGGCAGTGTGCTTTGTGTCTCAGCTCGAGCAGGGAAATGAGAAGAGTGGGGAATTAGAGGAAACGACAGAGAGAAAATCCCTGCTCAAGGTGCCTTTGCCATCGGGTTCCTGAATGGCGCATTCAGAAGCCCCAGCTCGCAGCAAGCCTCTTAGGAGATCCATTGAGCGTAGGGCGGCAGGCACTCTAGCCTCTAACACTGAGATACGCCTTCTAATGCCTTGTGCTACTCTCCAGTTCTCGCTAATACCAGAAACCATCCTAAACTAAGACATGGAAAGTAATGGGGCTCGTGTCAGCGGGACTAGTGGTTTTATGGGAAAGGTCGTTGATGCACGGCATTGTTGAAAGAGCAGTGTGGGACAGCCAATGGGGGATGGTTGAGTACTCCTAACTTTTATATGAATGAAACTGGATTTTATTGGCATGATTTATTCATTAATACTGGAAAAAAAGGTAGTTGAGTTTTTGAAGTTAAAAAATTGTAGTTGTCTAACTGAGGATGGGTATTAGGAATGTGGTTTTCAAGGTATTTGCTAACCGTGTGTGTAATTAGTCTCCTGGTGTGTTAATAAGAGTAATTATATAGGTCTTATAGGTGTTTCCAGAGTCTTATAGGTGTTTCCTAGTTTTTGTTTGGATATGGGAATGGAACAGGAAACTCCATAATTGTTGCTTCTGTCTTGGGTGGGATTTTCAATTAACTTTTTATTTTATTTTATATTTTATTTTATTTTTGCCATAAAGGCCACATATTTTTGAGAATCATTTATCAAAAATATCTAGCTGTAGACTGCTCTCTGTGGCCCACTTGAATCTTAGATTTTATGAAAACTAATCAGACTTTTTATCTTTCTTTGTCACTTTGTGTACAAAGATTGAAGGGGAGCCTGGGAGGATAAAAGCGAGAGGCAGAGAAAGAGTGTGTACTCATACAGTATGTCTACGCCAGCCCCTTGATCAATGCCCAGGCTGAAAGCGTCATTCTTGAGGAGCTGTTTAAAAAGGGACGCCCTCTCTTTGTGGTCTGATTCATTGAAGGGCCATTGTCCCCCTCTTTCACTTCCACTCACAATGGTGGGGACCATTTGAAAAACAACAGTAGATTAACTGCACTGCCAGTGTATTAAAGTCTGAAGAATGGCCCCTCTGAGGCATAGATCAATGTCATTCACTCTTTTGCATACACAGGGGCAGCGCCTCGGCCCCAGAGAGGTGCAGGTTACTGGCCGCGCTCCCCTTTCAATGAGTCACATTAGAATGAAACTTTGAAAATGTGTCTTAATGTGGCAGAGGCATTTCTTTCTTTCTTTCTTGCGTTCTTGCTTTCTTTAAATAGAGGCTTTTTGTTCATTCAAAATATCTCTGAAATGTCACATGCAGATTTTGACAAAACACACACATTTTCCAAGATTCCAATTACTTTTGCCATCATAAATTACTAACTATTAAAGGGATAGACTATGGCAAATGTTTAATCCTTTATTGTGGTTTATCATGTTTTTTTTCCCTGACTGTGCATTTATATCAGTTGTAGAACCACTGCATTTTAATCACGATCCAAACAAACATGCTACATATAGCATGATCAGTTTTTAATGCAAATTACATTGTATAATTTCAAAATTTAAACCAAAAACAAATTGGTCTGAGCTTAGCTTTGTGATATCATGCTACGTAAAAAACATCTGCACGAAACAAAAACAGCAAACAGGCTATATGGCACGCAAATTCACTCTCTGATAGCAGGTGGCGCTTTTGGACCAGCAGCCATACAGCGTTTCCTGAATACTGCTGTAAACAAAACTTTTAAATACTATATCAATATGCATTACATGGAGGTAAGATGAAAAGAAAATATCTATTTGCCCAATTAAAGAGTAGTGTGTTATACTAATGCCATTACTTTTTTCAGTAACAAGTAATCAAATGATTTACTGTTTCCCGTTACAATGCCGTCACCGTTGACAATAAATTACTATAATTTGCATGCGTTCTTCTTATGAGGTAAATTCTGGCTTATTCCTCTCAGCCATCTTCCTACAGAAATGAAAAGTAGCCGAGATGAACCTGATGAATGTTCACGTTTGTTTACGGAGGTGATGTGGGCATTTACCTACATGTCCGTGCGTTTCGTGTGGATGTTTAAAATTTGAAAAGCGGAGCCGTTCATGGGCGTGATTATATTAGAAATAATGAGTTTATACGGAAAACTAAAGCTTGCGTTGGTATCATACAGATTACTTTATCAGAGAATATTTGTTTTTACCGTGACTTACTTTATTTAAAAGTAGACATTTCAAGCTTTATATACATTTATTTCTCATGTCTGTGAAGCACGTATTCACAGAGATTCAGGTTGTTTTACTCACGTGTTTGTGAAGAGAAGTGACGGAGACCGAGACGGCAGAGAGCGCTCCCTGTTTATTTTCTTTATTTCACAAAAGCACATTGTTTTCTTGTTATTATGACTTTACACAAATAAAAGTAGACCCTTTGCCGTTTCAAAATGACAGAGTATTTTAGTTCTATTTGTGAGAAGTAAC